>CAUYPK010060478.1:0-13425 GCA_963574355.1 Loris lydekkerianus | reverse complement strand
GCATCTGTTTATTTTTACAGGAGAAGTGCTACAGATTTTTTTTTTTTATTATAGATAAAAATATGCACCATAGATGTGGCCCAACCCATCACCCTTCCTCTACCCAAACCTCCCCCCTCCCTTCCCCTTCCTTGGTCCTTTCCTCATAGTCTTGTGGTATAGTTGGGTTATAGCCTTCATGTGAAAGCTATAGTTTAGCTTCATAGTAGGGCTGAGTACACTGGATAATTTTTCTTCCATTCCTGGGATACTTTAATAAGGAGAATATGTTCCAGCTCCATCCATGTAAACATGAAAGAGGTAAAGTCTCCATCTTTCTTTAAGGCTGCATAGTATTCCATGGTATACATGTACCACAATTTGCTAGTCCATTCATGGTGAGTAAAGCAAGCAGACAGCCCTCAGAATGGGAGAAAATATTTGCAGGTTATACCTCTGATAAGGGTCTAATAACCAGAATGCACAAAGAACTCAAATTTAATAGCAAGAAAACAACACGCGACCCCCATTTCAGGGTGGGCAAGAGAAAGAGAAACTTCTCTAAAGAAGACAGACACAAAATCTACAAACACATGAAAAAAAGCTCATCATCCTTAATCATCAGAGAAATGCAAATCAAAACTACTTTGAGATATGCCAACAGATTTGAGATCATGCAAAACAAGATCAAAACACTCCAAGAAGATCTAGAAAAGAGAAGAAAAGAAATTCTGGAAAATCCCCTGTGGACGGGCCGACATGGTTTTTCACCCTACCTTCTTCCCCTGCTACCCTTATTTACTCTTCACCTTTGGGCCCTGTATCCCCAAAAAAAGGTTAGAGGCAGTTAAATCAGGTTGAGGTCCAATATCACCGGCTCATTAACCAAGAATCTAACTTATATTTTTCATCGCACTCCATTGCACCAATGATGGGTAAGATTCCCAAAGCGGGGACAACCTAAGACAGGATATGGAGAGGCTGCACGGTGGATTACATTCATAGTACCCAACGACGGGTAAGATCCCTCTGCATTCAGTCAACCTAAGACAGGGACCAAACCATTGATGTTTGTATCCCCATGACGGGTAAGACTGAAACTGCAACAGCAGGCAACCTAAGACAGGGGCTATGATTTTCCGCCATACAAAAAACAAAAGAGGGAATTGTTGGGCCCTGCCATGTGCCTGAGGCCTAGTGCAACTTCCCGAGCCTGACTAGAAGTAGATCCATCGAACTACTTCCGCGTAGCAACGACTCAGCAAGGCCCGGCCTGAAACTGCCTCTACCTAGATACAGCCAATGTGGTACCATGCCATTGGCCCGACCCTGTCACGCATCTCATCCCCTGCCTTCTTTCCCCACGCTCTATATAAGCAGCTGCTTTCGACGCAATAAAGTTGAGTTCCTGCTTAAAAATAAAATAAAATAAAATGAAACAAAAAAAAAAAGACTCTATCTTTTTATTTAATAGATAGGGTCTTGCTGTGTTGCACAGGTTGGTCTCAATCTCCTGGCCTCAAACCATCCTCTCACCTGAGCTACTGGGACTAAAGGCTTGAGCCACTACACCTAATTTTATGAGACTCTTTTAAGCCCCAACCTAGGCCTTTGAATTTACAGTGTTCATTGCTATGTAATATAAGACAATCATGCTACTTATTTATTTAGCAGATAAACATTCATTGAGTGCCAGATATGTGCCTAGCATTATGCCAGGGCCTAGGGAAACAACCATTCCCTCAGAGAACTTGTGACACTGTAGGAAGGACCCCGTGTAAGTGGGAATTGCCTTGTGCTATGAGGTTTGCTATAACAATAGACACTTGTACAAAGTGCAAAGGAAAGTTAAAAACCAAAACCAAATCTGTCATGATAGAAACAGCAAGACTGGAAAGTTATACACACCCCAAACCCTACAGTCAAGGTTTCCACTCTATAATTTTATTCATCTAGATTGTTCTTTTTTTTTGTTTTTTAAAGCATTGCCAGTCAGATGTTGGCTCAGCATTCTAAACTCTGTAGTTCCAGTTCCAATCCTCGCTCTACATTTCTGTGGGCTTTAGTTTTACCTCTGCATAAGGGGAACTAAATAGTGTGAATCTGATACCCGGTACAGAGTAGGAACTCATTAACTTTTTTCTTTTTAAATAGAGACAGAATCTTGTGTTGTCATCTGGGCTGGAGTCTTGTGGCCCAATTGTAGCTCACTGTAACCTTTACTCCCATGCAATCCTCCCACCTAAGCCTCCTGATTAGCTAGGACTATTATAGGAACATGACACCATATCTAGCTAACTTTTTATTTTTTTTGTAGAGATGAAATCTTGCTATGTTGCCCAGGCTGGTCTCAAACTCCTAGTCTCAAGCAATCCTCTTGCTTCAGCCTACCATAGTTCTGGGATGTAATCCCTTATGCCCTTTAGGTGAAAGCCCTTATACCTGCCTCACTGTTATTAATAATTATATTATTTAATAATGTGATATTGTTTATTCAACATTTATTCAACAAATCCCTACTGAGCACATCTTGTGTGGCAGGCATAGTGCTAGGGTCTGGGGTTCCCAGTGAATATAATAGATTCTTCTTTCTTACTCAGCAGCCCATTTCTTCCTGGTTTCTAGATATAAGAGACCTTTTTCTTCTAAAAGGAGATGTATTCTGATGGTTTGTAGGTAAGTTTAGTCAGGGTGGTAGGTGTGAACTTGGAAGCTATTCAAATACATTCTAGTCAAAAGTGGTTGATTTTTATTTAGGGGGATGTTAGCCTTGGACTCTTTCACCTCTGATATCTCTTTGCCTTTGAGGATAGGTCTTACAACTATATTTTCCAAATATCCGCAAAGACCAATCATCTGACAGTGATGAGAACCAAGACCACTTGCAGCCATACACCTTACACGCCATGAATGTGACTTTTTCCCTTGCACTGTCTTCTGCAACACAATTTTACTGCCCCAGACATTTTTTTCCCAAGAACTTAAAAGTTCCAAAGAATGACTACTCTTTTTGTCAAGAACCTATGGAAACTCATTTAGAACTTCTCCAAAATAAAATTCTTATTTTGCTCTATCCAGCAAACCTAAAGGATGATGTTATGGGTTTTTTTTTTTTTTTTTTTTTTTTTTTTTTTTGCAGTTTTTGGCCAGGGCTGGGTTTGAACCTGCCACCTCTGGTATATGGGGCTGGTGCCCGACTCCTTGAGTCACAGCCCTGATGTTATGGTCTTTACCCAATCAAAGCAAAGGATCTCCCTTAAACCAGAACCCTGCCCTCAACCTCATAAATATCCCAGCTTTCCCCTCCTACCTTGAGACATTACTGTGTCTCTGACAAGGTAGAAACTGTCAAAGCTGTGAGCAATAAACTCAGTTTTGCAAGACCATTAGGTTATTTTGGTGATTTTATAGAAATGAAAGTCTGGCTTTGTGGTCATGAGTTTGTATAATCTTTCTAACTGTATGATTGGGGGCAAATCCCTTGATTTTTGTCAGTCTGAGTTTTCTAAAAGGACGTAATAGGCTCAAAACAAGTTTATAAAACTGTTGTGAAGATTAAATGAAATAAGCCATACAAAGTTCATTCAGCTCTGAGCTACAGTTACCACTAAAAAATAGCAAGAAAATGAAGTGTCATGATTTCTGAACCTTTTGGCCCTTGAACTCCTTGTTGGGATTTGGTTAAGTTGATTACAAAAACGGACTTTACACTATGGTTACAAAAAGAAGCTCAGGAACACATTGCACTTTGGGGTATACCACTTGATTCTCTTAAGTGGAGACAAAATTCAACAATCACAGAGTTGAAACATTCCTCCTGGTCTTTTCCATGCATTTCTCAGCTCAGCAAATTTGTCCAGACTGGCAAAATCATAAGGAAATAAATTTTTAGAAGTAAGCAAAGGAACCACTTTGACATGACAAAGCTGTTCATGCCTGTAGCAGAATGGTGTGCCAATTGGCTTCATTTAACTTAACTCTTAGTCCCAGACAGACAGGCTCCTAGTATGGGGAGTGGGATCCTGGAAGAGCCTGGGAGCAGAATCTGACTTGATGAGAACACACATTTGTGGTTCTGAACACTTAGAAATGGGGCTTTGACTGAGAAACTTTACCAGTTCCTATGACTTTGCCTCCTACTCCAAAGAGGAGACATACACAGGTTGTAACAATTTTAACTCCTTTGTTGTTCAGAACTTGGTTGAGATGTCATCATTTTTGATGAAATGGACTGCTTCTCTAATTTGATTTTGATTTATTGAATATCTGATGGCCAACATATTATTTAACATATAATTATTGAGTATCAACTCCATGTGAAGCATATTATCCCTCAATATTCATCTAGTCACATAGGATAGGTAAATCAAATTATTTATTGTGCCAAATGTTATGAAATGCCATTCACAGGTGACCTGGAAGGGAGAGGCTAGCCAGGAAGAAATAGATGTTAGTGCCATATTTTTAATTCGTGATGATTAATTTTATGTGTCAACTTGACTGGGTAAGGAGTGCCCAGATAGTTGGTACATTATTTACGTGTGTATCTGAGAGGATGTTCTTGGAAAGATTAGCATTTGAATCAGCAGACTAAGTAAAGATGATCCACCTTCACTAATATGAGTCAGCATCGCCCTGTCTATGGAGGGCTCCTACTAGAACAAAGAGGTGAAGGAAGGTTAATTCTTTCTCTTTCTTTGAGCTAAAACATTCATCTTCTCTTGGATACCAGAAATCCCGGTGCTTGGGCTTTGGTGGCTCTTAAACCAAAGGCCTCTGGGGATCTTAGGTCTTCAGACTTGGACTGAATTATAGTATCATCTTTCTTGATTCTCCAGATTACAGACAATCATAAGACTTTTCTACCTTTATACTCACATGAACCAATTCCATAATAAGTCTCCTGGTATATATATATATATATATATATATATATATATATTTTTTTTTTTTTTTTTTTTTTTTTTTACCTGAACCTTGAGCAAAGTAGGGGTTAGGGATGCTGTTACCCCATGCAATCAAACATCCATATATAACTTTGACTCCACCAAAACATAACCACTCATAGCCTATTGTTGGCTAAAAGTCTTTCTGTTAACAGAAGCAGTTAATGCATATTTTGTATATAAATTATATTTTGAATTCTTATAATAAATTCAGCTAGAGAAAAGTAAATATTAAGAAAATCATAAAGAAGAGAAGATGAAGTTGCTATTTATTAAGTGCAAGTGGATTAGCATACAATTACTCACCTTTGTCATTGAGCAGGATGTGCAGGAGGAAGATGAAGGCCTGGTCTTCCTGACTCAGGGGTGGCAGAGGCAGAAAAGAAGGAAGAGGTGAAAGGGGAGGCAGGAAAGGCAGGAACACGAGCTATAATTTTATGTAAATACGTCATGATTTTTGTCTGACTTTTTGCTTTTTTATTTCTCTAAAAATATAGTACCAATACTTCTTCCACTATTTGCTTTAGTTTTAGTGCCTGTATCATAGAAGGGACCATGTTGTAAAAGGACTCAAGAGCAGTCTTGAATAACCAGAACTCATCTGCCAGACTATCTGCTGTCAGTTTGTCCTCTGGCACTGTTTCTTCTATGTCATCTTCCTTATTGTCTGGCACTGATTCAGAAGCACTCATCTCCATCAAGTCATCTTCTGTTAATTCGTTTGGTGTGGTGGTGTGTATTAGCTATTGAATTTCTCCAAGTCCCATATCTTGACACCCATCACCCCCTGCCTTTTTAGCCATATCTACAATTCTCTTCATGATTTCTTTGATTGGCTTCATTGTAAATCCTATAAAGTCATATATAATATCTGGGAAGTTTTCTCCAGCAGGAATCTATTGCTTTTGGCTTGATGGGTTTCATCGCTTATTCAATGATGTAATACTTCCACATATTCATAATGTGTTCTCTGTTGTGTATGTTTTATGCCATAGCATAGGTAACCCTTTCTATAGGGTACTATTTGTAATGAGCCTTAAAAGTCTTTATGACCTGATCTAGAGGCCGAACTAGAGACTTTGGGTTTGCAAGAGAATAGACCTCTTTGATGCCCTCAGTGTTAAGCTCATAGGGTTAACCTAGGGGCTTGTAGCAAAAGTATAGAGTTAACCCTGGATAGCCAGGGGGCATTGTAGCAAAAGAACTTTAAGAGGCAGTTGTTTACTGATAAGATACTTCATGATTCCAGAGATAAAGCATTGGTGGAACCAAAGCAGAAAAAAGTGTTATTGTTGTCCAAGCCTTCTTGGTGTACAGCTAAAAGATGGGCAGTTTGTGTTTATCTTTTCCCTTGAAGAGTTGGATGTTAGCAGATTTATAGTAGGTATATAGATAAGGGCAGTCTTGACCATCAACTCGACTGTATTTGCTCCAAACTGTAAAATGAGCCCATCCCTTCATGGTTTAAACCCTGATGCTTTCTTCTCGTCCTTACTAATACAGTAGGACTTCTGCAAGTTGACTACCCATGGAACTGTAACAAACTTGTCAACACAAGGACCAAGGCCTACTGTACTGATAGGTATTTGTGGTGCATGTCTAGTCTACGAAAATTAAGTCAACTTAAGTAGGTTGTCAATGTAGGGAGGTGGTCAGCTATGGAGGTTCTATTGTATATGTCCTTTACGTATTTTTTTTTTTTTTTTTTTTCCAGAATAGGACATTTTCCTCTGCATTATAAAACCTACTCAGGCAGATACCCTTTCTCCTCAATGATTTCCTTAATGGTTATCTGAAAAATTTGCTGCTTCTTGGTTAGCAGAAGCTGCTTCTCCTGTTACCTTAATATTTTTTAAACAAAGACGCTTTCTGTAATAAATTATCAAACCATCCTTTGCTGGCATTAGATCCTTCAAGCTTTAGATCCTTCACCTTCCTTTTGCATTAAGTTGTCATATAATGACTTTATTTTTTTTCAAGTCATGTTAAAGTCTAAGTCTGTAGGTATGCTTTCTTATAGCAACCCTACACCCATATAAAAGCTGAATTTTCAATATGTGATAAAAGATGTATTTCACAAAAAGTGCAAGGTTGGCATGCCTCCTGACACAGCTGCAGTGTGAAAGAAAATTCCTCAATTTCCTTTTTTTTTATGCTGATTTTATTTATCTTGCTTGAAATAGTAGGCAACTGCAGGTAAAGGCCTCAATCTTTATGGTACTTACAAGCAATTCAAAATTTTGCTTCTTGGGAGCACTTCCAGCATCACTAGTGGCACCCTTTATGAGTCCTGTGGTATTATTCAAGGTTTACTTTATGGGGATTGCACTAAACCTGATGAAAAATATGCAAGAAACTGAGAAATGTCTTTTTACTTCAATATGCAATTTACTGGAGATGATTAACATAGCAAGAGGTTTTAAGTGGATACTCACAACACTTGAGCACACTACAAAGCAACAGGAGGTGGCTACAAATTTATTATAGTAGAACAGTATATACCATAGTTAATTTTATGCAGTTATGATTTAATTCATCTTTACATTTGTTTACATTTCTCCTAACTACATTTGTTTACATTTCTCCTAAATACAAATAGTATGCTATGTAAGATCTTTAAGTATTTGTGTGCACCAGTGTTAATAAATTTTAAATTTTGTAATGGATTTTTGTATATAATAGTAAATGATAAAATAGATTAGTATCTACATATATTTTCTGCATTCATGACATACCTAAGTTTTTCTTATTTATTTATTTCTATTTCCAACCTACATGGTTTGTCTACAAATTGTCTCAAATGGTTGCAAATCTCTAAAACATTTTGTAATGTATTTACTTTAAAAATCCACATATAAGTAGACCCACACAGTTCAAACCCATGTTCTTTAGTTTTCCTAAGGATCAACTGTTATGTGTGTACCTTATTTGTTTGTTTTGTTTTTGAGAACTCTGAAAAATACATAATTTATTCAATTTGTAACTAATTCTGACTCAATGAAATGAGACAAATAAGACAATTGCAATATTTCTGTATCATGTCGTACTAGACTGGACGAGGATAATTATCAACGTACAGCTCAACCATAATCACTCTGTTTTTGTAGGTTGTCAGATAAGCTGCAGCTAAATCATAGTTCTAGTACATCATACCAGCATGTGAAAAAGGCCTGATTATGGCAAAATGAGGCCTATTGCAATTTCTTGTTTGGATTGCAAACACCTTGATAATCTCCTATGCAAATGAGTTCAATTTCAGGAGCTGTAATTTTGTTATTGACTGACCACTAAATTAAAGGACCTTTTGCCTGGCAGAGAGGTCTGTGTTGGGTAAGCACAGAGAGGAGCCAGGGAGGCTTAGTGTATGCAATCTTTGTGCTAATAAATTTTACATAATCCCTTATTACATTAGACTCATTGTTTCAACTATAATATCACCTATAATCTGCTTTCAAGTGCTGTCAACATAATCACTGAAAAATTAATCAAACACTTTTTTCCCCTAAGCCTATATAATGTTAAATAATGAGTATGAATTGATTTTTTTTTCTTTTTTTAAATTTATGCAGTTGACTGACCTGAATCTCCTAATGAGCTGCTTTGAAATAGATAATATCTGAGTTTGGATTCCACTGAAACAACCTAATACAGGGAATTCTAATCATGGGAAGTGGTCCTAGGAAGCAGGAGAGAGAGACAGGGAATTAGGCAAAGCCAGTGTAAGATACATCAGTGTAAGATACAACATTAGTTGCAGAGGCCTCCTGAGAGGTGTGAGAGTGCCTCCCAATCATTTGTCTGAAGAAGAGAGGCTGCTGCTTGTACTCACCAATTTGAGCCGACTAGTTGAAGATTATTCCCACCTGCATTATTTCTTTTTCTAGCCTGCTCTTCTTGGATTCCTGTTGACTCAGACAAGACCTTTAGACAGAGCTAAAGACAGAGGATGTTCACAGAGGAAGGTGATTCTCAGCTTTTTGAAATCATCTACTATAGCCACAGCTGAAAAATGGCAAGTAGCCCCAGGGAGTGGGAAAAGGGTCACAAAGGCATCTTCCACACATAACCTTTCATCTTTAGACATGTTATTTGTTCTCTTTCCCTTGGAGTGTGTGCCAAATCAAACGGGATATTTTTTTATTTTATTTTATTTTTTTTGAGACAGAGTCTCTGTTGCCCAGGCTAGAGTACCAAGGCGCCAACCTAGTTCACAGCAACCTCAGAATCCTGGGTTCAAGTGATCCTCATACCTCAGCTTCCCAAGTACTTGGGACTACAGGTGCCCACCACAACATCCGGCTTGTTTTTCTATTTTCAGTAGAAACGGGATCTCGATCTTGCTCAGGCTGGTCTTAAACTCCTGAGCTCAAGGAATCCTCCTACCTTGACCTCCCAGAGTGCTGGAATTATAGATATATGTCACTGTGCTGGGCCACAAACTGTATCTTTTGAAAGAAATCATCTTCATTGGTTTTACAAAGACACTCTTGTGTTCTCAGAAATGGAATTTTTTTTCTTCTTTAATTGTAAAGATTTGAAGAAAAGAATTGCTGTTAAAATGAAGTTCTAGAAGCAGGCTCAATATATCTTCATCAAAGGTTATTTATATCACCTCAGCTTCTCAAAAAAATGTTGGGAGAAAGAAATAAGAATTTATCCAGAGGTGGGAAGTATATTTTTACCACTTAAGTAACGGCCACAATAGGATCTTGGAAGGCTATCTTTATCATTGACTTAGCCCACTTAGCCAGGTTGATTTCCTTTGTCTAGGGGAAGTTTGGGGTCTACAGGTCACCCCTGGATAACTTTTGCTTCCTCCCTTCTCCCAACTGAGGGCATCTGTGAACTTTAGCATTTACTACAGATATGAAGACATATATAACCTCAATACTTACTTTAATGTCAGCAAGATTCCCTAAAGTGAAGAGCTTGGTGCAGACAGAGTTCAATGCTGGCTACCCTCTGGTTGGGGCACTCTGGGAGGTCAGAAGGGATGGAGGGTTTAGCTTATTTGAAGGCAAGGAGCAAAGGATTTTCCTTATACTTTATTAGCATAAAAGCTCGAGTTGTTTAAAGCTTTAAGTTTTTTTATTTTTTGCAAATGGTTTAAATGACTATAGAGCTCCCTCCACACACAAACATACACAAAATTTGCCCATCAAATGATGACAATTCTGACATACCAAAAGTCTTGTGAGATTCCCTGATAGACTTATCCCCAGGCTGATGGGAGGAGGGGTGTGACTCAGTGCTCAGGAGAGCGAAAACGGAGGATTTCCAGACATATGTGTTCTGTAGAGCTGCTCTGCTGTTATGACATCAGGATTGGTCTGTAGGGAGCAGAGCAGAAACCAGGAGCAGAAAAACCCATGAAATGATAAATAATTGCAGAGCTGATGGATATTATCCCGGCATTCCCTTGGACCCAGAACCAGCAATAGTTCCACACAGCCCCAAGCTGAAAGATGACAACAATCATCTCATCCTTTCCAGGATTTTTGTTTTTGTTTCTTTCCTTATAAGTGAACAAGATTATAATTCTTTAAGGCTAGGACCATCAACCTGGGCAAAACACAGCATCTACCTGGCCCACAAGAGGTGTTAATAAATATATTTTTTAAAGATTGGTTATCCTATTATGGTGTAGCATAAAAACAAGTGGACTGAGAGCAAGGAAAAAATAATGTAGGTCTTACTTAGGGTCAGTAACTAATACATTCCCTCACTTTCAATTTGTTTAAAATAAAACATTAATTGTGTTCCCATTGTGAACAGAGCTTAGTACTTTGAAGGGTATGTGAGGAATTTCAAGCTTAAGGAGTAATCTTTGTCTTCAGAAAGGATGACTGTCTCCTAGGAGAGACATTTGTGAATGGTCTAGTGATGAGGATCTTAGATACTGAAGTCTGTTTGACTTGAGTTCAAAATTCAGACCCACCACTCAGCAGTAAAATGGAGATAATAAGAGACTACCTTGAGCATTCATTGAAAAAAAAAAAAAAATTCTGGTAAGGACACTTAAAACAAGATCTACCCTCTTAATAAGTTTATTTTTTTGCAATTTTTGGCTGGGGCTGGGCTTGAACCTGCCACCTCCAGCATATGGGGCCAGTGCCCTACTCCTTTGAGCCACAGGCACCACCACCCCCCTTAATAAATTTTTAAGGATGCAATACATTACTGCTCAGTATAGGCACAATGTTGTTTAGTAGATCTCTAAAGCTTATTCATGTTACATGATGGAAACTGCACACCTTAAGATAGAAAATCTCCATTACCCTCTTTCCCTAGTTTCTGGCAAACTTCACTCATTGTTTTCACGAATTTGACTATATTGAATACTTCACGGAAGTGGAAACATACAGTACTTGTCTTTCTGTGAGTGGTTCTCCCCTTGTTGTCACAAATGATAAGATTTTCTTCTTTTTAAAGCTGAAGAATGCATTGACTGTGTATATATAACATGTTTTCTTTATCCTTTATCTGTTGATGAATATTCAGATTGTTTCCACAAAATAATTTTCACTATTTTCTTGGAAGGAGTGCTGGAATGAACATTGTAGTGCCCATTATTTTTTGTGTGTGTGAACATAAAATCATGCCTATGAAGCAAATGGCAGTAGGAAATAGAACTCAATAAATATTAGCTGTTCAACAAAGAAGAGTTCAAGACAGACTCTTACCAGACAAGAGCATATTTTATTATGATAAAATAGTCAATATTAGAAAGACCTAATAATACTAAATGCACATGCTAATAAAATAAAGAAATAAATATTAGCTGTTGACAGTTTATTTATTAATTATGAATAAATGCTTATAATAAAATCCCAATGTAGCTGAGATGTCAGTGTGTTGTGGAGTTACAGGAGAAGATGAGGAGATTTACACTGACCCTAGAAATAGGGTGACATAAGATGTTTGCAGAAGGCTTCAGAGTTGTTTTTTGGTTTGGCTCACCAAGCATGGGAAAGATTTCAGCAGAGAATATAAGGGAAGAAAGCCTTCCCAGTAGGAGGGAGATATTATGAATGTCCAGATAAGGAAAAGACATCATTTAGTCATTCTGCTTTGAATAGAGGATTGGTATTATTGGGGATCTTAGGGAAACTTCACAAATAGCACTTATACTGTAATAATTTGTCCTTCTGACATGAACAAATGGATTATTATTGTTCTTAAGAGTGTTGGATACTATTAATTGCCTACCTAATTTCATTATTCTCTTTCTTACTCCTACTTTACCACTGACACTAGTTTTGATAGTTTCAGTGTGCCCAGTTAAAAATGCTCACCTTCCTCTGATCCCTTGCATGTAGGAGTAGCTGTATGACTCTGTCCCCAGACAGTAAAATTTAAGAAAAATTTTAGTACAGGCAGGGAGGCCTCCGGTCAAGCAATTATATGCCTGACAAAGAGGGTCAGTTTCATCTGGCAAATAGCTTTTACCCTCATCTCTTCCTCAGCTTTCCTGCCTCTGGCCTGAACACAGGAACAATTCCAAAAGGAATTAATGAGAACAAAAGTCATACACTATGGATGTTGGAGCAAGGTGCTAGAATGAGCCTGAATGTTGTGGAGTGTCATAGCACTGGACTGCCGACCTTATCTTTCTTATTACAGAAGAAAAAATAAAGTGCTATTTGGTTAAACTAAATAGCTATTTGCTATTTTAGTTATCACCAGATCTCCGTTCCATGCAACTCAATAACTTTAACTGATACATTCAGCTAAACAGGCTGTGTTTTTTCTTCCTTTTCCAACATGCTTATGCCTACACTAAAGGAGAATGTGTAATATATCACATTTCTCACCTTGAGGTGCCTTTGTTCAGGATCTTTTCACTATGTGTATTTCTCTAATTAGATTAAGGAAGAATCAGTTTATTTAATCCCAAATATATAACACAAATGTAGGCATACCTCATTTTATTGGGTTTGACTTTATTGCACTTCACGGATATTGTATTTTTTAAAAACTGGCGATTTGTGGCAACCTGGGTCGTGCAAGTCTCTGGTGTCATTTTTCCAACAGCATGTGCCCATTTTGTGTCTCAGTGTCAGCATTTTGTACCAATAATGTTTTTTAAATTAAGATGTGAATATTTTAGACATAATGCTATTTCATACATAATAGACTACAGTACAGTTTAAACATAACTTTTATGTGTACTAGGAAACCAAAAATAAAAAAATTGTATGACTCACATTATGGCAGTGATCTGGAACTAAACCTATAATATGTCTGAGGTAAACATGTAAGGGGAGTTGTAATTAGAGCTCATCATAGGAGGTAAAAGTGAAATTCAGTTTATAGGCCCATACTACTTTCCTTAAAAAAGTTTTTAAAGGGTTAAAAACGAGACAAGATGGCGGACTGAAGCCAGCTTTTCACAGAGGCTCCCGTCCAGAAGGAGAGTTAAAGGATGGAAATTTAGTAAGTAACCTGGAGGATTCGAGCTATACCAGGAGAGAAGGTTGGAGATCGCACATCAACACCA
>CAUYPK010060475.1:0-10886 GCA_963574355.1 Loris lydekkerianus | reverse complement strand
ATATCCTAATCTCAGGAACCATGCACTCAAAATGGCAACCATCTTTAGCAGCACTTATGTCTGTGAACAGACTTTTTCCAGAATGAAACATCTGAAATCTCCAACCAGATCTAGATTAACTGATGCACACCTGCATCACTTTTTACGACTAGCATTGAAAAATATGGAACCTGACATTGACCATCTCATTAGCCAAAAGCAGGCCCGTAGTTCCCATTGAAATTCTGGTAAGTTTGTTGATTTAACTTTACTTGTTCTTCATTTTAAATATTGTATTTGTTCCCGTTTTGTTTTTTTACTTCAAAATAAGATATGTGCAGTGTGCATAGAAATTTGTTCATAGTTTTTTTTTAAACTATAGCCCAGCCCTCCAACAATCTGAGGGACAGTGAACTTGCCCCCTGTTTAAAAAGTTTGAGGACCCCTGTTCTAAATGAAACATCACAAGAGTGCAAAAACAAACATATATTCAACACCAAAGTGGAACTAATCAATCAACACTTAAGCGCATATATTTAAGTAAATTTCAATGAAATTCAAGCTGGGGGGAGAGGGAGTAGGATAATAACCTATTGGGTACAGTCCACACTGTTGGATGAAGGGCACACTTACATGTATAACTTTGACTCAATCTATATGAAAACAAAGTATGTAAACAAAACATGTGTACTCTAATATCCTGAAATTTAATTAATTAATTATCAAATAAAATATTTTCATTTTATAAATGAAACTTCTACTCTTCATTCATGTAGTGAAAGTGTCTGGGTTTGTTGAAAGTACTGGATTGTGCTTATATTTAAATTTTGTTCCCAAAGCCATAGTTCTCTGAATACCCTTCTAATATACAAGCAATTCTGGAATAGAAATAAAATCTATCAATCAGGTAAACAAAACTGTTGAGTTGAAAACAAAGTGCCAAAAAAGGTAAAATACTGCTTCTAATTTTTAGTACCATATTTTACCATATAACAGAAAGAAACAGTTTAGGGGCCAAGCATGGTGGCTCATGCCTATAATCCTAACACTCTGGGAGGCTGAGTCGGGTAGACTGCCTGAGCTCACGGGTTCGAGACCAGCCTGAGTAAAAAGCAAGACTCCTATCTCTACTAAAATAGAAAAACTGAGGCAAGAGGACCCCTTGAGCCCAAGAATTTGAGGTTGCTGTGAGCTATGATGGCCATGGCACTGAAGACACCTTAAGACTCTGTCTCAAAAAAAAAAAAAAAAGAACAAAAAGTTTTTATTCAATCAATTGTATAATTCTTTATAGGGCTATTATAGAACCCTATAAATTTAAAAGAACTGTAGAATAAAAGGACTCATTTCTTTGCCTTAGACATAATTCACATAAAGAGTTCGTTGCCCTAGAAATAAAAGTCCTTTAATACTATGTTGGCTTACCAGATGGTGTTTAGATAAACATTTACCAATCACCCACCATAAACCAAGTACAACTTTAGGAGTTCTGACTGTACAACAAATATAGACAAGAAACTAAAAGTATTAGAATATTCAAAGAAAGTTCAGAAAATTTTATAACTGACAAATCTTAATGTTTTACTAAAGAGGTGTCAGTGTTAATTATAAAATATCTTTAACCAGAAATAACAATGAGATGACAAAGAACTGCCTTTATTTCTGCCTTAGTGTACTACATCTCACACAGTGCTAAACTGAATGTGTATTTGGATTAAATATCATTCTTTTTTGTTTCATAATCATCTTATCTTCCTTTGAACCTGCAAAAACTCATCCCTCACTTTTTTACTCATTCAACATGACTATCACAAATGAAAAAGCATGTAAATAAAAATTTCTAAGGCAAGGCATTAAAGACACATAAAAAAGATATACAAATTTTTATATCTATAAATTAACAAATCAGCCTTGCTGATCTGCAATGAAAAATGTTGACTGAAGCCATAAATAACAATAAAAACAATTAAGACCACTTTTAGTAAGTTTAAAAAACAGTAGAAAAAGCAAAAATGTAAAAAATAAATACCTTCATTTAGTCAAAAGTTTTTTTTTATGAAATTAGCAATTTAAAATAGGTTTACTTTTGAAGCAGTAATACATAATGCTTATACTTTCTGAAAATTTATGAACTCAAGTGAGTTTTTTTAATTTAAAGTTTTTTATTTACATATATGTTAAGCCATTATGAAGAAACTATAAGGAAAAACAAGAAAGCATCAGAACCAACAGTCCACATCACATACTTTTGCTCCCACAGGTCATCTTTTCATCATATCGTGCACATAGCTACCATTACATCAAGATCAAGGCAGAACTTGCTGGGCTGAACTAAATTTGGTCTGGTTAGCCTTCACTATCAACACCATCTGCAGCTTTTCCTTGATCGTATTAATGACAACTAGTATCTCTTAGTTCTCTATCACTTTGCTTTCCTATTCTTTTTCCATGGATCCCACTGTTTATCTCACATAATGAAATGTTACTCTCCCTTACTTTGCTTAAATAATAATTTATTTTTCAGTAAATGCTACCTTAAAATCTGAATATAGTCTTAACATGTGAATACATATTGTGTGTGTGTGTGTCTCTCTCTCTGTCTCACACACACACACACATATTATTTTATTTTTTCCCAGATCAAAAATGAGATTTGAATTTTCAAAATTTACTAACTTATGTAGGAATAAGCTTTTATAAGCTTAATGAAGAAGCTTTATGCCCATACAATCAATTTAGAAAGCCAGTCCCAAATAATGAATATTTAAATACACAAGGATACATATTCTAATAAATGTTACTTAATAGTATCAAATTTTAAGGACCACTAAGAGAAAAAGAAATGGTTTTTATGTTAGCAAAAAACAGTGCTCCCATACAAATACTATACCTATTCTGACTAAATAACGGGAATCAACAATTTTTATTAAAAATTCAGAATACAATATTTATTAGTCCATTAGTTCAAATTCCTCTACAAAATCAGAAACATGTCCTCCTAAAACAAAAGTAATAGATAATTTGAAGTTAAAAATATTATCAAGAAACATTATCTTTACCACAAAGCATAACAAAGCACTCTTTCTAAAATACTATCTAATGCTAGCAATCATTATTATTATATAATTGGTTAAACCCCAAAGTATTGGGAAAAAATATATACTTGACCATTTTCAACTGCAAGTTCTTTAGAAAATAAAACATTCTTTGAGCAAAACCTCATGAGAACTAGAATTCCCTTTTCAATATATAGTCTTTCCTAGAATGATAACTAAATATTACTGAGTGGCAAAGAAAAGAATCTTAAGAAATGATAGATTTAAGAAAATTTCATTGAAGAAAGCACAAAGCAAGTCTTAATAATACCAATTTGAAAATAAAAACTCCCCTGCTTCGAGAGAAGCAGATATTAAAAACTCACAGTAATGTCTAAAAAACCTATCTGTTGAGCCTCTGGTAGACTTTAATAAGCATAATCATTAAGCAACTTAAACTAAAAATTAGGTGTCATTTAGAATTTGATTAAATCAGTATTAAATTCTTAGGTTTTAAAATTTTAATCAATGTTCATCAAAACTTTTTAAAGTCAAATTCTGTCAAATTTTATGTTCTGTGTTCACATCTTTTTTTTTTTTTTTTTTTGCAGTTTTTGGCCAGGGCTGGGTTTGAACTCACCACCTCAGGCACATGGGGCCACAGGCGCCACCCCACATCTTCATATGAATGTAAAACTAATTTTGTTAAACTCTTAGATGTCCTATGCTGAAAGACTAGGACATGTACATGACCCAAACTAGAAAACAAGGCATTATCTCAAACACAGAGAAAACTACCTTTAGGTAATTTGTGTTTCCCATTTATAGTCTATAAAATATTGAAACTACTAAGTTCAAAAGAAATCTAACTGTGGAAAGGCACATTAGGGTACACAGGTGTCACAGAATGTGATTAAAACAATTTCATTTCCACAGTAAAAGGTAAAAGCTTCCTCATAAGTCATTTTCTCTTCAGTCAACAATAATTTAAAAAAAATCAAAGCATAAATAATAGCCAGACTTTGAAGGTGCAGAATTAGAAAAACCTTATGGCTTACCATTTTATTGTGATAGAAGTATCTTTAGAGAGGAATTTTTTAAATGTTTTTCCCTCCAAAGGCCATTAATATATTGAAAGAAGTCAACAAAGAAATATGAGTAAGAAAAATGTATTTCAAATAAGTGATAGAATAATTTTTTATGAGAAGAAAACATTGTACTTTACTACTTAAAGTAATTGTCATTAAATAAATTTTCTCTAAACAATTTTTAAATTTCATATTATGGTCAGGAAAAAATAGAGAATAATAGTTCTAATAACCATACTTTGAGAAAAAGGTGAAAGAGAAAACTAACAGGGAAGAAAAAAGAGAGGGAAGAGAAAACAGAAGGAAGTAAGACAAAAAGCTAGGAGTTTAAGAGAGATTTAAAAAAAAAAAGAGGTCGCTTGCAGTGACTCATACCTGGAATCCTAGCACTCTGGGAGGCCGAGGTGGGTGGACTGCCATGATATCACAGGTTTCAGACCAGCCTGAGCCAGAGCGCGACCTCATCCCTAAAAACAGCTGGGTGTCGAGGCGAGCGCCTATAGTCCCAGCTACTTTAGAGGCTCAAGAGAATCGTTTGAGCCGAAGAGTTTGAGTTTGCTGTGAACTGTGAGACCACAGCACTCTACCCAGGGCAACAAAATGAGACTCTGTCTCAAAAAAAAAAAAAAAAATAGAGAACATATTAATTGTTTCAGCAACATAAGCTATACCTCACTCAGCCCTTATCCTAAATAAGTTTTTGAACATCCCATTAATTCTTCTACAAGAAAGTGTTATCTACAAATCTGCAGCTGCTTTTAGCAATCCATCAAGCTCTGAAGAAACTATCAGTCTACAATTTTCAGCACCATTATCAAAACAATAGTGTTAACAGAATGAGTGCCAAGAACTCAAACAGGCAGACAAAGATTGTTGGTAAACTGACCTTTTATTAGACCTTTTATTTACTTTCTAGACTATTGAGTACAATGTCTAATAACTCAGAGACAATATGGGAGTAGAGAAGATGGAATCATGATAATCTTCACAGTTTGAAAGATATTAGAACTGGACATTATAGCATGTATAGAAATTTGTTAATGGAAAAGATGAGAAGGAGCATTTTAATCAACGTGAGTCAAGCAAATGAATAGCCTGAACAAAAAAGCAAGAATATATGAAAATATGTTTAGAAAGCCAGGAGCACTCAAACGTGGGTGAAACAAGACATATAGAAGATAATGGCAAAAGAAGAGGCTAGAAAAGTTAACATGGAGCCAAAAGGAAAAGGACCTTACATTATATGACAAGAAACTGGACGTTATTCAACAGGAAGACATTGATGTTTTCTGAATTTAAAGGGAAGTTGACAAGAGTAGATCAATATTTTAGAAAAATAAATTTGCTGATAGTGTGAAAGCTGTACTACAGAGGAATAGAGACAGAGTGATCAGGTACAAAATTACAAAAGGAAGTCTTTGAAATCATCAGATCTATTAATTATAAACCCTAATTTGCCTTCAACCTAAGTAAAACTGTTTTATACATGCAAAAAAATAAGTCCTGAATACATCAGAAAACAGCATATAATTCAAAGTATTTACTAATTCAGTTAGTTTCCCTCAATTCTTCCAAATCATAGAAGTTCTCACACACACACACACACACATATCTTTGATATAATCAGCATTTTCAGTTTTGAAATTTTATATCAATGTCACTAAAATTACTTTCCTACTATCATCTCATGATACAGTACATAGAAAGGAAAAAAACTGATACACATCAAATATGACCCAATAAAGTAAATGCCATAGGGTTTTCTGTTTTATCCTTACCATTACAAGTTCTTCCTGTAATTCACTGCAACTTTTTTCATTATACTGGAGTCTCCTTGAAAGGTCTATAATTACTTTCTTCTGTTCCTCAATCTCTTCATTTAGTTTCTTGTTTTTGGAGAAATAGTCTCTTTCTAATCTGAAAGTTAAAGTGTCAGAGCAGGTTTTTTCAAATATGCTTTCATCAATTGCTATTATACACCTTTTTAAAAAGTGACAGATGTACTATGTATTAAGTTTTCATGCCAAAAGCTTTTTAAAGGCCATCTTTTCTTTATTCAAATTGAGAGAATTGAATATGCTTAAAAAAAGACTTTAAAGGACTAACTACTTCCCCTCTGATAGAAGATATTTGTATCATACCCAAGGTTATAAGCAAAATAGATTTAGTGTTGATTTGGTCTCACCATAATTTTTAAAGAACAAAACCCATCTAGGCTGGGCATGGTGGCTCATGCCTGTAATCCTAACAATCTGGGAGGTCCAAGCAAGAGGATCACTTGAGCTCAGGAGCTCAAGACGAGCCTGAGCAAAGTGAGACCCGATCTACTAAAAGTGGAAAAATTAGCCAGGCCGCATGGTGGCTATAGTCCCAGCTACTCAGAAGGCTGAGGCAGGAGAATTACTTAAGCCCAGGAGTTTGAGGTTGCTGTGAGCTAGGCTGAGGCCATGGCACTCTAGATGAGGTGACAGAGTAAAATTGTGTCTCACCGAAAAAAAAAAAAAAAAAATCTACCACAGTTCAATTAGTTCAGAAATTGTTTGAAGACTGAGAAAACAGTCCTATCAAACTGCTAAAAATGAAGCAATTTTTTTTTTTTTTTTTTTTTTTGGAGACAGTCTCAAGCTGTCGCCCTGGATAGAGTGCAGTGGTGTGGTGGTGTCATACCTCACAGCAACCTCCAACTTGGGCTCAAGCACTCCTCTTGCCTCAGTTTTTTTTTTATTTTTACTAGAGACAGGGTCTCACGTTTTGCTCAAACTGGTCTTGAACTCATGAACTCAAGGAACCCAACTACCTTGTCCTCCCAGAGTGCTAAGATTACAGGCATGATCCTCGGTTTTGGACAGGAGCAAATGTTTTAATTCTGAATGTCCATGCAATCAAAACTGCCATGGTGGCATAAAAAATCCAAAAAGAATAATCAAAACTCCTTCACATATACTTTAAAGACACAAGAATTCTTTTTCAAATTATTTATTTCTTTAAGTATTTCTCAGGGTAGGGCCAGGAATGATGACTCATGCCTATAATCCTAGCACTCTAGGAGGCCAAGGCAGGTAGACTGCTTGAGCACCCAAGTTCAAGACCAGCCTGAGCAAGAGCAAGACCCCATCTCTATAAAACAGCTATGCATTGTGGCTGGCACCTGTAGTCCCAGCTCCTTGGGAGACTGAGGCAAGTGAATCACTTGAGCCCAGGAGTTTGAGGTTGCTGTGAGTGATGACGCCACAGCACTCTACCCAGGATGACAAAGTGAAACTCAGTCTCAGAAAAAAAAAAAAAAAATCCTTCTCAAAGTTGGTACAAAGGCTCATGTCTGTAGTTTCAGCACTCTGGGAGGTCAATATGGGAGGACTATTTGAGGTCAGGAGGGCCAAGGCCAGACTGGCCATAGTGAGATCACACCTCTCCACAAAAGACAAAAAAAAAAAAAATACTAGCTGGGGCCAGGAATTGGAGACCAGCCTAAGCAACACAGCAAGACATTGTCTCTACAAAAAAAAAAAAAAAAAAAAAAAAAAAATATATATATATATATACATACACACACATACACACACACACACACACACACACACATACACACACATACATACATACATATGGTGCAATGGTACATGCCCACAGTCCTACCTACTAAGGAGACTGAGGCAGAAGAATTGCTTGAGCCCAGGAGTTCAAAGCTACAGTGAGCTATGTCTGTCCTGGGCTACAGAGCAAGATCCTGTCTTCAAAAATAAATAAAATCTTAAATTTTTACACAGGTTAGTAATCAAACTGTGTTTACATTCTGTATGAACATACACTGAAAAGAAGCTTGGAAGTATTTTAGTTTAAATTTGTTAATCTATCAAAGGGATAATTTTAATTCAAATTAAAATATGACCAATATTTTTAATCTGAGATCTTCCTGATAAATGTAATAGATCCATTTTTCTGATTTATAGGCCGTAATGCAAGAGATAGGGTGACTCCATATAAACAAATCCACACTACAGTCAGGCTATAATCAAATAAAGGGCCAATTTTTGAATGGCATGTGACCTTAGTCTGAATAGTCAACATTACTTTCTCTGGAGTGATGAACTGACAATTCTAGTGCTAATAATACCCTTTGGATCAAGAGTATTCCAAGGTGGAGTAGCTTAAACTTAACATAAACACATAAAGAAGGATTAGATGCGACAGTTACGTAAATCTCCCAGAAAAGAGAACTAAACAATAAAAATGGATCAAACCAAAGAAAAATAAGAAAATAAGAAAAGCAATCCAGAAGTGCCAAAATAGAAATAGAAATTCCAGCAAAAAAGGTGAAGAAAATGGAAAGGAAGAAATCAACAAAGAAATAATACAAAAGAATTTCCCACAAACGAATTACTTGAATATGTGAAAATGGAAAGAGAAGCCAGGCACAGTGGCTCACACAGGAAGAGAAAGCAAGGCAAGAGGATTGTCTGAGGCCAGAAGTTCAGGAATGATGTGGGCAACTTAGCAAGACAACACCTCTACAAAGAAACAAAAAAAAAATTAGCTGGCTGTGGTAGCAGATACCTATAGCCCCATCTACTTGGGAAGCTGAGCTGGGAGGATCCTCTGGGCCCAAGAGTTCAAGGTTACATGCTATGATCATAACACTGAACTCCAGTCTGGAAGGCAGAGTGAAACCCAGTCTCAAAAAAAATGTTAAAACAAATTTTTAGGGATTGGATTAAAGATGGCAGCCGAGTAACAGCTTCCCTGTAACTGGGTACAGCGAGTCTGGGGAGACAAGACTCCAGGCATCTCTGGCTGCTGTGATCTGCCTATGATCATCCCTTTGAGGATACAGGGAGCGAGCGAGGGACTTCTGGACCCCAGAAGGACAAAAACAGTGGAAAACTGGCAAGTGGGTGCGTGTGTTCGATCAACCTAATCACGCTGGCAACCGTGAGTACAAGCAACAGTGAGACTGCAAACCGGAAAGGCCTTACCTGTGAACTGTTTTGGTGTTCTTGGACTTGGCACTCAGATGAGCTGCCTTGGGGAGAGCTTGAGCAGGAGTGTGGAGAACGTTGGGCATTGTCAGGGACCCCACAATGAGCCACTGAGCTGGGCGAAGTAAGCCATTGTGAAAGAACTGCTTGGACAAGCTCTGCCCTCAGGGTCCCAGAGCAAGGAATGGGCAGGACAAAGTAAACTAGTGACTGAGCAACTTAAAGGTGGGGAATGAGCTGCCTTACAGCCTTAATCCTTAGGGGCAGAATGAGACGCTTTTGGCACACTGGAGCCTTGGGCTGTTGCCCTGGGTAGAGTGCCGTGACGTCACAGCTCATAGCAAATTCAAACTCCAGGTCTTGGCACTACGCAGACCTCCATAAGAGCTGTGCAGCTACCCCAACCAGTGACCTGCACCCACTGGGCCTCCACATTCCCTGACTAGGAACTGCGGGAGCCACGCAACCCTGCATCCTCCCTCCTTTCTCCTCCCAGCCTCCACACAAACCCATTCATCTGGCCAGGGACTCGGGTAGCTGTGTGCCCTCTGGAACCCTCCCTGCCTTGGCACAGAGCCCTTCTCCTGGCCAGAGACTGCTGGAGCCTAGGGCTCTCTATGCCAAAGTCACGGGGCAACAAGCACTCCCAGAACCGTGCACACTACCCCCAGCCCTATTGATGGATCCAGGTGTGTCACACACCGGAGCTGCGTCCACAACCAGAACTCCCTAGCTAGAACAGCCCCAGAGGAACTACAAAGGGCCACTCCCTACAAAGATCCAGCAACAATACAGTGATCCAGCTGGGGTCTAATCTTGGAGAGACACCTCCCCAACTCTGAGGACAGCCAGAAGGAACGGTGAAAAACAATCATGAGGTGAAATCAACAGAAAAACTCTGGCAATATGAATAATCAGAGCAGATCAACTCCCCCAAGGATCAATGGGGCAGAAACAGCACAAGACCCCATGCACAAATAAATAGCTGAGATTTCAGAAATTGAATTCAGGATCTGGATAGCAAATAAGATCGAATTAGAATTCCAAAAGTTATCTGAAGAATTTAACGGATTCAAAGAGCAAATGACCAAAAATTTTGACACATTGAGACAAGAAGTTGCATCCCTCAAAGATCTTAGAAACACAGTAGAATCCCTCAATAACAGAATGGAGCAAGCAGAAGAAAAAATTTTTGACCTTGAAGACAAAGCTTTCGAACGCTCCCAAACCCTCAAAGAAGAAGAGAAATGGAGACCAAAAACAGACCACTCTCTCAGAGAGCTCTGGGATAATTAGAACAAAACCAATATTCACCCCGTAGGGAACCCCAAAAGTGACGAAGTGGCTTGACAACACACAGAGTCTCTTCTCCATGAAATTATGAATGAGAATTTTCCAGATACGCCAAGAGATTCTGAAATTCAGACAGCAGACACTTTCAGAACTCCAGCACGACTCAACCCGAATAAGACATCCCCCAGACACATCATAATCAATTGCACTAAAGTTAATATGAAGGAGAAAATTCTGAAAGCTGCCAGACAAAAGAAAACCATCACCTACAAGGGGAAGAATATTAGAATAACTTCAGATCTCTCTGCTGAAACCTTTCAAGCTAAAAGAGGATGGTCACCGACTTTTAATCTCCTAAAACAAAATAACTTTCAACCAAGGATCCTGTACCCAGCTAAACTGAGCTTCATTTATGACAGAGAAATTAAATACTTCCAAGACATTCACATGTTGAAGAATTTTGCCACAACTAAACCAGCTCTCCAGGACATTCTTAGACCTATCCTACATAAAGA
>CAUYPK010060471.1:0-22389 GCA_963574355.1 Loris lydekkerianus | reverse complement strand
ATTGGACCTCGACCTGATTTAACTGCCTCTAACCTTTTTTTTGGGATACAGGGCCCAAAGGTGAAGGGTAAATAAGGGTAGCAGGGGAAGAAGGTAGGGTGAAAATCAATGTAGGCCCGTCCACAGGGGATTTTCTAGAATTTCTTTTCTTCTCTTTTCTAGATAATTTTTCTTTTCTTTTTCTTTTTTTTTTTAAATTAAATCATAGCTGTGTATATTAATGCAATCATGGGGTTAACTTTTCTTTTTTTATTCCTTTACTGTCATTTTGTTTCTCTTCATGGGTGGAATATGGTAGATATTTGTGTGTGATAAATTTGTATGATATTTAACTGGAGATCATTGTAAATTTTCTGAAGCTCATAATACAAACTATATTATTATGTGATAATCATTCTTAAATAGTTGCCAGTGATTAATTAAGATTTATATTGAGGCTTGGTGCCTGTGGCTCAGTGGCTAGGGCGCCAGCCCCATACACCGGAGCTGGTGGGTTTGAACCCAGCCCGGGTCTGCTAAAAAACAATGACAGCTACAACCAAAAAAAAAAAAAAAAAAATAGCCCGGCTTTGTGGTAGGCGTCTGTAGTCCCAGCTACTTGGGAGGCCAAGGCAAGAGAATCACTTAAGCCTGAGAGTTTGAGGTTGCTGTGAGTTGTGGTGCAACAGCACTCTACTAAGGGAGATGAGCTTGAGACTCTTGTCTCAGGAAAAAAAAAAAAAAAAAGATTTGTATTGAGTAGCAATAGAAATTGTGTTATTTTCTGAGAGAAAGTTAATTGCTTTAAAAAAAATTAAAAGTATATATAGGATAGTATGGAATGTATGGCTTATAGACAAATATAAAACAAGTATCAAGTTAATAAAGCATTCTAAAGCTTGGAGACCTTTTGTGTACCCTTATCTTGTCTCTTCCCCACTTCTTCCTGGGTAACTCATATCAATAGGTTATTTATTTATTTTTTTCAATAGGTTATTTTTAAAATAAAAACTAGTAGTGAAATAATTATTGTATTTATTATTTGGAAGGTTTTTAAGCCATTGTTTTAAATTAACCATTTAATTATATCATAGTCTCATAAATTAACATTAACTATAGTATTCTTTGAAGGGCTTTCCATAGGTGGGGAGGAAAGTAGGCAAGTAGTCTCCTTTTGGAGACTTCATTTTGAAAATATGCGTAGCTGGGCAAATAAACATGCTCATAGAATCCAGTAATTATGTCTGATGATGTTTGGGGAAGAAGAAAAGACTAACTTAATTGCCCCAGTGATCTACACTTGCTTAAGTCTTGAAAAGTACTCAGATTTAAATGTATTCATGCTGTCATCCATGAAGAAGTTGAATCATCAGAGTTAGGAAAACAGTCTAGCTTTTTGGCAAAAAGCATAAACTATTAAAGTCTGTGTTATACTTTATATATTTTTGTCCATTACTTTGATACATTTGAAAAACTTAGTAAACATAATTACTTCTTTACTGGGCTATAATCTTACAAACAAATAAGCATCCTCTTCTCCCCTCTCTTCTCTCCTTTTTTATTCCTGTTTGCAAATTTGGCCTTTTCTTGCCTAAAGCAGCGTTCTTATTCATTCCTTTAATAAAGATGAGTGCTGTTTTATGTGCCAGATACTATGTTATATGCTCTATAGTCATTTGGGACACAGTAGATATGGTCTTTGCCCTTGTGAAATGTACATTCTAGTATTCCTCTAAGTTTAGGAAAAATTGCTTGGTTCTCTTGTACCTTTCCATATTTAAATTTTTTTTTTTTTTTTTTTTTTTGAGACAGAGTCTCACTTTGTCGCCCTGGGTAGAGTTCCATGGTGTCACAGCTGACAGCAACCTGCAACTCTTGGGCTTAAGTGATTCTCTTGCCTCAGCCTCCCAAGTAGCTGTGCCCACCACAGTGCCTGGGTATTTTTTGGTTGTAGTTGTCTTTGTTGTTTGGTGGGCCTGGGCTGGATTCGAACCTGCCAGCTCTGGTGTATGCGGCTGGCACCCTAGCCACTGAGCTACAGGTACCAAGCCACATATTTGAATTTTTATAAAGAGCCAGTGTCTTTATAATGAGCAAAAACTTTGTTTTATTTTGGGAAAGTTTTTTTAAAATACCAAATAACAATGTTAAATGCGTTGTTAAAGAAAGTTGAATAGTCATTTGTTTTATATATGCTTCCTAAAGTAGGTTTTGGAGGAAGGAGATATGGAGGAACTAAGAAAGTGTATGAAATATTGTGTGGGAAGTTTGATTGCTGGTTCACTGGAAAATTTAGTGAGACGCCCATGCCCACTGAGATTGGTGATTATGGATGTATAGTAACATCTGTCCACCTGAGTGTGTGTATTCTTGTCTCTGGCAAAGAGGGAACCAGTTGAATGTGCCAGGGATAGAGGAGCAAGGGAATTTTGCAAAGGAATGTTTAGTGAGGGACATTGGAATCTTACTTAATTTAGACCTAATTAGGGGGCTGATGGATAGTGAGTGATGAATGAATTAGATCTTTATGAAGTTGAATTATTGCAATGAAGCAAGTTAGAAAAGGAGGTTGTAGTTGGAAAATGGAGTATTTGAATTAACGATTTTGGAGGCGTGCTGATTCTGGTGGAATGTTCCAGTAACCTCCTAAGAGTGGAGGTTAATAATGAAGAGTTAAATTGGAGCCTGGATGATCAAGGCAAGTGCTAAAAATTATTTCAGTGAATGACAGAGCTGTTCTAGACCTACACTGTGCAGTACTATAGCCACCAGTCGTATGTGGCCATTGAGCACTTGAAGTGTGGCTAGTCCTAGTTGAGATTTGTTGTAAGTGTAAAATATACACTGGATTTTGAAGTAATAGTGTGAAAAAAGGAATGGAAAAGATCTCAATTGTTTTCATATTGGTTATATATTGAAATCATGTTTTGGGTTTATTATCTCAAATATGTCATTGAGATTAACTTCACCTATTTATTTTTTAATTTGTGGCTACTGGAAAATTTAAAATTACATATTTGGCTCACATTTACAGCTTTCATTATATTTCCTTTGGATGGGACTTTTCTAGAGATATTACTACTCATAAGTAGCATGAGGATTAGAAGAGTTGACATCTGTAGGGATCTGTAGAACCCAGTGTAAGAATCTTTTGGGAGAAGGAATGGACATTTCTTAGACTTTCTAGTGCTTTTTTCCTCTTCTGCTGTTCTTTGTATTTAAAATTAATTATCTTCTCTTCAGCCTCTTCATACTTTTCTCCCTTCTGTCTGCTCCATAGCCAAAACTGAAAGAGTTTGCTTTGTTCCTGTGGAGGAGAGAAATGTATCAACAACTGTAACAGAAAGCAATACAAACGAACAACCAAAATGGTTACCAGTGTTTTCATAAGAGGAAGAGGTCACTTCTGGCTAAGCTTATTTCAAACTAGGCCCTAAAAGAGAAGACTTTGAAAGTGATTATGGGAAGGTTCTTTCAAGCAGAGGGAACAGCATGAACAAAGGTAATTAGGAGAGAAAACATTGAGGTATGTTTATGGAACACTTACTAAAGCCACATGTGGAAACCTATGGAAGAGATTTAGTAAGAGTTCTGGGAAGTTGGGGCCAGACTGTCAGAACTTTCCACATTGAAACTATGAGAGTCTGAAAATACGCGAAGTGCTGTAAAGGAAAAGAACAGAATTCTAACATTCTGTAGTAACATTCACAAAGAAACCTAACTTTGGGGCAGTGCCTGTGGCTCAAAGGAGTAGGGCGCTGACCCCATATACCGGAGGTGGCGGGTTCAAACCCAGCCTTGGCCAAAACCTGCAAAAATAAATAAATAAATAAAAATACAGTTGCCTTAAAAAAAAAAAAAAAGAAAGAAAACTAACTTTGCTTGAGGAAGGCTTTTGAGCCATCTGAACTTCAGATTTCCTCCACATACAAGTCTGTCGCACCTTTCTTCATGCGTGCTTTCCTTTCCTTCTCAGCTACCACCCTCACCAGTTCAGACTCTCATAGTTTTATATTGGTTATTAATGCAACAACTTCTAAATTGGTCTCTGAAATTTTAATTTCCCTTTTTAAATTACTTACTCTTCAGTCTCCTCTCTACCCTTTATTTCCTGCAATTGGAAATGTTTTCATAACTTATCATTCTTTATAGGATTAAATATAAACTTCTTTAGTTTAGCCCTCATATTAATAAAATTATATTTTATTTTATTTTATTTTATTTTATTTTATTTTATTTTATTTTATTTTTTGAGACAGAGCCTCAAGTTGTCACCCTGGATAGAGTGCTGTGGCATTACAGCTCACAGCAACCTCCAACTCCTGGGCTTAAGCAATTCTCTTGCCTCAGCCTCCCAAGTAGCTGGGACCATAGGTGCCCGCCACAACGCCCGGCTATTTTTTTGGTTGCAGCCTCCATTGTTGTTTGGCGGGCCCTGGCTGGATTCGAACCCTCCAGCTCAGGTGTATGTGGCTGGTGCCTTAGCCACTTGAGCCACAGGCACTGAGCCTAATAAAATTATTGTTTGGATACCAGTTACTGAGTTTGGATGCCAGTATGCTGAGTAGGCACTGGGTACATTTATATAATATCCTTATTTGTGGGAGGTAATATGCATTATTTCTCATAGGTTTGCACTATCAGTGTAGTTTGTAATAATTAAAACAGATGCCAGATCATTGTTACTCATATTTTTGATGATAAACAAGATAGTCTCTATAGGTAGAGCATATAATTTGGTAGAAAGTGGATAAGTCAACAGGGCCTCTCCACATATAGCAATGGAGCTGTACTGGGTTAAACAGGGGATCACATAGAGTAAATTTGCTAATGTTGGGGGTGGCCTAAGGAGAGTATCCCAAAGATAGTGATATCTATGTTGAGAACTGAATGAATTGGGATTAGCTAGAAAAAGATTGGGATGGAAGAAGGTAGAAGAGTTTCTCCTTTAAAGAACAGGATGTATCTGGAAGTCCTGGAGAATTGAGTGCTGGATGAGGGTTTGGTTGCAGTGGCTGAGACTAGATCATGAAGCATATGTCTTAGGCCATCCATAGAGGTTTATTTAGGCCTCTTATCCTGAGTGCAGTGGATGATCACTGAAAAGTTTAAGCACAAGTATGACACAATCAGACTTGTATTTTAGAAAGATTATTCACAACAGTGAGGAAAATGACTTGGAGAAGACAGTATTGGAGGTAGAGAGAAGAATCTCTTGAGAGATCTAGGAAAGAGATCACTGTAGTCTGAATTAAAGTGGTAGTAGAGATTTAGATATTTTAAGGCGTTAGAGTTGACAGGACTTGATGGTTAGATGTGGGAGTGAAGGAAAAGGTGGTGTAGAAGCTTCTGGCTTGGACTGCTATTAGCTGGATGGAAGGAAGGTTTGGAGAAAGTTATCTTTGAACAGCTTGAGTACTTCTGGGACATAAAGGAGAGAGATGTTTAGCACTTGTGGACTTGGAGTTTAAGAGACAGTAGCTAGGCTGGATATAAAGATTTTGGAATATTAACTTGGAGATGGTATTTTGAAGTCATGAGGTAGATGAGGTCACCCAGGAAGACTGGGCTGAGTGAAAGTAAGTAAAAAATTCTGAGGAACCTGGGAGGCTGAGGTAGGTGGATTGCTTGAGCTCACCAGTTCGAGACCAGCCTACAGCAAAAGTGAGACCCTGTCTCTGCTAAAAAATAGAAAAATTGAGGCAAGAGGCTTCCTTGAGCCCAAGAATTAGAGATTGCTGTGAACTATGATGCTGCGGCACTCTACTCAGGGAGACAGCTTGAGACTCTTGTCTCAAAAAAAAAAAAAAATTCTGAGGAACTCTCACATATAAGGCGTGGAATGATGTTCGTTTTTAAAAATATTTTAAATTTCAGATGAATATTAGGGTACAAACAGTTAGGTTACAATGTTTTTGTGGAACGATGTTTTAAAATATGGGCTACTTTAGGTTTTTCAAGACTTTTCCTTTTCTTACAACTAGATATGATGGACTTTTCTTTCTTTCTTTCTTTTTTTTTTTTTTTTTTGAGAGTCTCACTTTCTTGCCCTCAGTAGAGTGGTGTGACGTCATAGCTCACAGCAACCTCAAATTCTTTGGCTCAAGTGATTCTCTTGCCTCACCCTCCCAAGTAGCTGGGACTGCAGGCACCTGCCACAACGCCTGGCTATTTTTAGAGACGAGGTCTCACTCTGGTTCAGGCTGGTCTCAAATCTGTGAGCTAAGGCAATTCACCCACCTCGGCCTCCCAAGTGCTGGGATTATAGGCATGATACACCATTCCTAGCCTATAATGGGCTTTTTAATTAGTCAGTTACAGTTATACTTCACTGTGTAAATCTGTTTGGTTCATGAGTTCAAATAGTGAGAGCTCAGTAGTCTATGGTGATTTTTTTGTTTGTTTTTTGATACAGAGTTTTACTTTGTTGCCCTTAGTAGAATGCTGTGGCATCATAGATCACAGCAACTTCAAACCCTTGGACTCAAGTGATTCTCTTGCCTTAGCCTCCCGATTAGCTGGGACTACAGGCGCTCTCCACAACGTCTGACAATTTTTAGAGACAGGTCTCGCTCAAGCTCAGGCTGGTTTCAAACTCCTGAGCTCAGGCAATCCACCGGCCTCAGCCCCCCAGAGTGCTGGGATTATAGGCATGAGCCATCGTGCCCTGATGTCACTAGTGTTTTGAAGATACATATACGAGTGCTAGTGAAGAATTCTTTCAGAAATTTGAGAAGAGATTGAGGTTAATCATCTATATAACGTTTTAACTGAATGCAGTAACATAGGTATATTAACTTGAAATTTGATAAAGGTAGATCACAATTCTTACAGTATGTTTACCCTTGTATTAAATCTAGAGTGATCATATAATTTATTAGCAAAATAGGAGCACTTTTAAGAGTGGGAGGGGTGCTTTCAATAATTTTGCTGGAATAACAGGCATAAAGTGGAGCTCCTAGAAAACTTGAAGTTCTCATAATTTTTTCAAGAATCCTGTGACTTGCTAATAAATGAGATAATAGATTAAACAATGATAGTAGTAAAGAATTTTGTGGCCACGTAAATTTAATATGACATTGGATTAACAACTTTTCTTTCTACTGGATTTCTTGTGACCTTTATTTTTTTAATTTATTTTTTGAGACAGAGTCTCATGCTGTCATGCTGGGTAGAGTGCGGTAGCATCATAGCTCACAGCAACTCCAACTCAAATTATCCTCTTGCCTCAAAACTAAAATTTTCTAATTTTTAGTAGAGATGGGGACTCCCTTTTTGCTCAGGCAAAGTTCAAGCAATCCACCCGCCTTGGCCTCCCACAGTGCTATAGGATTACAAGCGAGAGCCACCAGGCCTGGCTATTCTTGGGACCTTTAATGTGTTCATGATTTGAGAAGGGAAGGCATTGTTAGGAACTATAGGTAATTTTTATTTTGGAATTTCTGTTAATCCTCTCTAGATGGCTATTAAAATAAGTAAATTTGGAAGTTTGAAAATAAAACCTCAGTTACATTGCCTTGAAAATACTGCAGTTTCGTTTCTAGGAGAACTTTGGGGATTAAATACTAATTTAGCAGGATTTGAAAAGGCTTTTGTAAGATTATTTCTTTCAAGGAACATATACCTCCCTTTCTTCCTTTTCAGTCACTTATTTTATTTTTTTCCCCTCTTAATCATTTCAGACTTAGGAGTCAATGACAAGTATTGTTTTTCTTCTGTCACACTATACTTATGTTTTGACTTCAAATAGAAAATGCTTTTTAGATTATGAAATAAGAGCATTTTTGAATTTTTAAGAACATTGGCTACATTGAATATTTGGAGAAATGGTCTGGAATTTGCTTAGTTATATGTGTTAGGAATGGTATTAAGGCCCAGATGTGGTGATTCACACCTATAAAACTAGCACTCTGGGAGGGCAAGGCAGGAGGATTCCTTGAATTCAGGAGTTCAAGACCAGCCTGAGTAAGAGTGAGACCCCTGTCTCTACTAAAAAAGAAAACAGAAAAATTAGTTGGGTGACCTGTGTCATCCCAGCGACAGAGGTAAGCTGAGGTAGGAGAAGTGCTTCAGCCCAGGAGTTTGACATTACTGTAAGCTGTGCCAAGGCCTTGGCACTCTATCCTGGGCGACAGAGTGAGACTCTTGTCTCAAAAGAAAAAGAATGAATTTCCATTAATTGTTCTTTTTGATAATGATAAACTCATATTTTGTTTCACTCTATAATGACTAAAAAATAGAAGCCTTTTTGAAAAACTATAACCACAGATCATTTCTTTGTTTTGTTGGCTAGTTTACGAATTATCCTTTAAACACAGTAATCGTTTCTTTTCCTATTTTTGTACTTTGCTTTTTTAAAAATTACTCCTTCCTTTTTTGTAGCTTTTAGCATTGCTTTTTTGTTTCTCTTTTTTCTTCTGTTTTCTTTTGTTGTTGTTGTTGTTGTTTATGTTCTGGGTATGTTCACATGGATGCTAAAAGGTATATACGGTTAGGGTTTTTGGCCTTACAGTGAGTAGCTTATCTTCTCTTCCATAAATTACAGGAAGAGTGTGTAATATGTTTTCATGAACCTCACCTTGAAATGTACTTTTATGTTCATGAAGGGAATTTCTGAAAAGAATATATGAACTTTTTTGAACTTTTACTGCTATAGTAACTTTGCATGTAAATTTTAATCATAATAATCCATTTGGAAGATATGTAAGTTTTGCAGTAGGTTAGCAATTTTACTTTATGTAAAATGATGCTTTTGTTGTGAAATTGTTTCTGTTATCTATAACTAGTAGAATAACCAAATGAAAGTGTTCATTCTAGAAAAGGAAGGGGTGTTATTAATGGGTTTTTGATGTGAAAAGATACTTGGACAGTGCCATCTCTAAGTTTATAATTCCTAATTCTTTAGGCAGACTGTCATTTCAAGATTTGAATAGCTTTTTCCTGTAGCCTATTTTTTTCTTTTTATCGTGTCTCTGTATAGTTAGTGAGAAATCATTCCTAGCTCTTTTAGAACATTTGTGTGGATCTTTTTTAAAACTTGTTTTTCTCTAAAACTTAAAAAATCAGGACTAAAATATAATAACCTTAATTATCTTTCTTGAGCACTCTGAATGATGTTTATTGAATAATTACCTTAAGATTGGTGAATCCTGAGGGAAATAGTCATCTGAATCACAAGTACTTGAATAATCTTACGTGTGTTCTTGCTCTTACTTAGAGGGGGAGTATGTATCTCTTATGGTGTGCCATAGGACCCCATGGAGTTGGTCCTATAATATCCCAAGTTGTTAAGGATGACGTGGGTGAATATTTAAACTCTCAAAATTTTGTAAATGGCACAGACTGGGCAAGAGCCTCCCAGAGTGTTAGGATTGCAGGCATGTAATGTTAGATGGTAGATGACAGAATCAAGAGGAATTAGTTCATTATTGTCATTGTCTTGTAGGCACTTAGTAGGTGTCATGAACTATACTTAGCATAGGGTAAATGGAGAGAAGTGCTTGTCCTTGAAAGCTGTAAGTCTAGGGGAGGACACAAACTAGTAAGCCAGCAGTTTACCACACCGGGTGGTAAGTGCACAACAGAGAGGTGTAGGATACAGTTTTTTGAAAGGATTTTGAAAGGCCAGAATGAAGCACTGAAAGAATGAAAGTTTAACAACACTAAATATTAAGTTCTTTTTTTTTTTTTTTTTATTAAATCATAGATGTGTACATTAATGCAATTAATGCAATCATGGGGTACAGTGTGCTAGTTTTATATACAATTTGAAATACTTTCATTAAACTGGTTAACATAGCCTTCATGGCATTTTCTTAGTTATTGTGTTAAGACATTCATATTCTACGTTTAGTAAATTTCACATGTACCCTTGTAAGATGGACCATAGGTGTGGTCCCACCAATTATATTAAGTTCTTTTAAATTAAAAAAAATTTATATTAGAGGACGGCGCCTGTGGTTTAGGGGGTAGGGAGTTATCCCCATATACCAAGGGTGGCAAGTTTGAACCTGGCCCCCGGCCAAACTGCAACAACAACAACCAAAATTTATATTAGAGTCTGAAGTGGTTTAACTTGTTACTGTAGTAGTTCATGTGAAAAAGATCAAATAAAGGTTTTTGTTAACTTCAGCCTTCTAAGCAATGGGATGTTGATGCAGCCCTCCTTCTTCTGAAACAAAAGAGTAATACGTACCACATACATACCTCTTTTGCTCAAATAAGACAAACCAACTGACCTACAATGTGAATGCCTTATTAGGTTATATTGGTAGAAATATCATGTTCATAATAAGGAGGATAGTAATACTGTTATATTTGAGACTAGTGAGACCGTATCTGGATTATTTTTTATTTATTTATTTATTTTTCAGTTTTTGGCTAGGGCTGGGTTTGAATCCGCCACCTCCAGCATATGGGGCCAGTGCCCTACTCCTTTGAGCCACAGGCGCCACCCCACGTATCTGGATTATTTCATATACTCCTGAGTACTGTGGACTGCACAATACTCAAGAGAACAATGACCAGGAGTGGGACAAGCCTGGCTAATTAAAGGAAAAGAGCTGCCTGATTGCAAACCAATGGGAGGGGATGTCAGGGACATACGAAAACAAATCTCTGATGCCCCCCCCCCCCCCAACCCATTAGTATGCAGTTTAAGAACAGATCCCAGGGCAGCTCACTACCTGTAATTCTAGCACTTTGGGAGGCTGAGGCAGGAGGATCAGTTGAGGCTAAGAATTAAAGAGTAGCCTGGGCAATAATACTGATCCTGTCCTTCCAAAAAATTAGCTGGAGGCCGAGTACGGTGTCTTATGCCTGTAATCCTAACACTCTGGGAGGCTGAAGTGGGTGGATTGCTTGAGTTCAGGAGTTTAAGACCAGCCTGAGCAAGAGTGAGACCCCCCATCTCTAAAAAATAGCTTGGCGTTGTGAGGCAGGTGCCTGTAGTCCCAGCTACTTGGGAGGCTGAGGCAAGAGGATTGCTTGATTTTAAGAGTTAGAGGTTGCTGTGAGGTATGACATTACCGTACTCAACCTGGGGTGACAAAATAAGACTCTATCTTAAAAAAAGAAATTTAGCTGTCATGGTGGCACATGTCTGTAGTCCCAGCTACTTGCAGGGCTAGGCAAGAGGATTGCTTGAGCCCAGGAGTTTGAGGTTGTGGTAAGCTATGATGAGTCCTCTGTGGTCCAGCGTTGGCAACACATCAAAGACCTTATCTTATAGATTTGGGTATACTAAGAAGATGAAATTTTAGCATTATTGGGCATTGGGTGGAAGTTAAATGAAAATTTCAATTGATATAGGTTTTCAATAATATAGGCTACTCTAAAAGGTTATGAACTGGCTTGACACCCGTAGCACAGTAGTTATGGTGCCAGCCCTATACACCAAGCTGGCAGGTTCGAACCTGGCCCAGGCTAGCTAAACAACAATGACAACTGCAACAAAAAAATAGCCAGGGGTTGTGGCAGGCGCCTGTAGTTCCAGCTACTTGGGAGGCTGAGGCAAGAGAATGGCTTAAGCCCAAGAGTTTGAGGTTGCTGTGAGATGTGACGCCATGGCACTCTTAAGGAGGGTGACATAGTGAGACTCTATCTCAAAAAATAAATAAATAAAATAAAAGGTTATGAACTCTTAGTTGTGTTTTAGCAGAAGCTAGGAAACCATCAGTAAAGGTTACATTAAAACTTCATATATTGCATGGAGGTTTGTAAAAGAAGATCTTTGAAGTTCTATTTTATGTTATCCTCTGTTGCTATTATTGTTATTTTCAAAAACATTATTTTCAAATTATCTAATAGTTATCTGTAGTTGTTGGTACTCTGCGTGGACGTTGGCATCTGACTGTGGAATCTGAGCTGCACTACTTGCTACACCTGTTAACTCTGGAAGATTTCTCTTGATACCATCCCTGTCTGGATTTCACTTTAGTCTTTGTTCTGGGACCCAAACCAAAGGCTATAATTGAAAGACTTTGTGTAGTAGTAGGATACATTCTTTTTCCCTTTTTGTTTTATTACATGTCTCTTCTTCCTTTTAGGCTTTTCTGCTTTCTCTCTTGGTATTGCATGTGGTTTTCCCTCTTAGCTTCTTTTCTAAAACTTATGCAAGATGGTATCTCCAATTGCAAATGCATTGTTTTGTTTGTTTTTGGTTGGGAGGAGTTAGGAAAGAATAGTCAATCTTTTAGAATTTGATAGACTTAAAATTTTTTTCTTTTCTTTTTTTTGAGACAGAGCCTCTAGCTGTTGCCCTGCGCTCAAGTGATTCTCCTGCCTCTGCCGCCTAAGTAGCTGGGGCTATAGGCGCCCACCACAACGCCCAGCTATTTTTTGGTTGCAGCCATCATTGTTGTTTTGGCAGGCCTGGGTTGGATTCGAACCCGCCAGCTCAGGCGTATGTGGCTGGCACCTTAGCCGCTTGAGCCACAGGCGCCGAGCCGACTTAAAATTTCTTAAAGCTCCTCCTCTCCCTCCTCCTCATCCTCTTCCCTTCCTTTTCCACTACTACTACTGCCGCCGCCACCACCACCACCTTGGGGGTCTCACTGTATCACCAGGCTGGTCATGAACTAGGTTCAAATAATACTCCCACCTCAGCCTTCTGAATAGCTGAGACTACCCACCCCCCTGGCTAATTTTTTAAATTGTTTCAGAGATGGGTCTTACTATATTGCCCAGGCTGGTCTCATACTTCTGCCCCGGGCTCCTGAGTAACTGGATTACAGATATAAACCATGGTGCCTGGCTTTATTATTTCTAAATTCTAGATTTCATTTGAAAATTGAATGCTGATTGTTATCATGGTCAAGTACAGCATTAAGTTTTAAAAGACCCACTTGTTCCTTGAATACTGAACATGACCTGCAGTTTTTCTTTGCAGTTATCTCATGGTCCTATTTCCTCTATTTCTGCTGTCACAATTCCTTCTTACCTTACATGTAGGTAAAGAATTCCTGTTTGTTGCCTTATCTTTTAGCTAGAAGTCTTATTTCTCAGTTTTTCCTTGTTTCATCCATCCTATTGTAACTTCTTCAAGCACTATTTTTTTTTTTTGTTTTTTTTTTTTGAGAGAGAGAGTCTCACTCTGTCACCCTTGGTTGAGCACTGTGGCATCACAGCTCACAGGTCACAGCAACCTCAAAGTCTTGGGCTTAAGCGATTCTCCTGTTTCAGCCTCCCAAGTAGCTGGGACTACAGGTGCTTGCCACAACGCCTGGCTATTTTCTTGTTGCAGTTGTCATTTTTGGTTGTCTGGCTCGGGCCGGGTTTGAACCCGGCCAGCCTCAGTGTATGTGGCTGGTGCCATAACCACTGCTACGGGCACCGAGCCCCTCAAGCACTATTTTTATTAACTCCCAAATATCATTTCCTGTACTGCCTGCTCACACTGTGCAGTCTAAATTCCTCAACTGTCATTGAGTGTCCCCTGTCACCCATTTTCTGTCCCTGTCTCAGTGTTTAAGACATACTTTGCCCTGACCGAGCTTTGTGATAAGATGCCTGTATTGGTTAGTAATTATGAGCTGTGGAGCCAGGTCAAGTTTGAGTCCTGTCTCTTATCACTTATTTACTCTTGACTTCAGGTTTAGCATCAGTTTTCTTATTCATACAGGATGTCCCCAGTGTCACCATAATAAGGAAAATGGGAAATTGCAGCTAAATGTACCTTTATTTATAAGATAATTTATTATAAAATATTTGCGAAGTATTCTCTACATGTTGGACACCTCTTTGTAAAATTTTATGATTAATATTTCATAAATAAAGTTACATTTACTGCCTCGGTGCCTGTAGCTCAACTGCTAGGATGGCAGCCACATACACCAGAGCTGGTGGGTTCAAATCCAGCCTGGGCCTGCCAGACAACAATGACAACTACAACTGAAAAATAGCCAGGCATTATGGCATGCGCCTGTAGTACCACCTACTTGTGAGACTGAGGCAAGAGAATTGCTTAAGCCCAAGAGATTGAGGTTGCTGTGAGCTGTGTTGTCACATCACTCTACCCAGGGTGACATAGTGAGACTGTGTTGCAAAAAAAAAAAAAAAAAGTTACATTTACTCTAATTTCCCATTTTCCATATGTGTGGTGACTTCTGGGACATGCTATACAGTAGGGATGATACTCTGTCTCATGGGTCCATGTGAAGGTTAAATAAGATAATTATATTCACTGTAATTAGTATGTAACTGGCACATTATAAGCATTTAACATACTTGCGTGTTAGGTTTTACCATCATTTTTACTCTATTAACTCATGTAAATGACACTTAAAATAACAGCTGAAAACATTGCTAATATAGAAAGATTTCACTAACTACATGGATTATTTTTCCTCAACTATAGAAGAGTAGGAAAATCAGAAGAAAGATTTTATTTAATAGTTGAAGTGAGAAAACAGGTCATTTAAGATTGTGATTTGGTGAATTAGTGGCCAAGTTAGTAATCAAAGTCCTATATATGCTGGTACCATTATATTGTACATGTCTCTAGCGCATGTACCTATGGTATATGTACCTAGGTGTTCAGTAACTTTTGAAATTTGAATTAGTGTGATGATTATATCTTTGAAGACTTAGCTTCTCTCTGTGTCATCATTGTTTCTGTATTCTCTTGGCTCTACATACTCATTTAGGGCTTGTGCATTGATCCAGAAAGCTTTTATTGAACATCTGTGTGCAGAGCAGCCTTTTACTTAAATAAAAGCCTATTTTTTGCCTCTGCATAAAAAGTTTGGAAGTGTGTTAGAATTTTAAACTCTAAATTTTAAAATTAAACTAAACTTTTATTAGGAAAAATATTGTATTCAAATTTTAAAACATTCTGAGTTGGATTTGTTATTTTTGATATTCAAGTTGTCATCTAGAAGGACATCCTTATATGCTTTGTGGGATGTGGTAGTACATAAACGGGATGATGTTTAAATTGTCTATCAGAAATGGAAGCTGTAGTACACCATTTCAACAGAGTGTTAAGTTAAAAGAGAATACAATCTTCATTTATACATAATCACAATATTTTCTCATTATGTGGGAGTTTAGTGCAATCAATATGATGGAATAGAGACTAGGAGGGGAGGAAAATAATTAGCAAAGAAGTAGTCATATTCCAGGTATGTTGAGAAATAAATAAAAGATGAGAAATTGGGTGGAACAAGATTATGGGGAAGTACATAACCAACTCAATTTGCTGCTTCGAGTAGAAACTGTCTAACGAGGTTTTCTGGTTGAACAAGGCATTGTTGACAAATTGCTCACAGCTGCTTATTAACTACTTCTAATGAGAAGGATTAACAATGATCTGAAAGTCAGCCCTATTAGATGGAGATTCTGACTTTGAAAATAATGACTGAAATGTTTTTGTTGTACTGTGCAGACTTTAACGTATGTAGCCCTAGAATTTTTGATTATTCATTTGCCTTTGTGGATAGAAAGCAAAAGTATAAATGAAATATTGTGACATTTAAAAATGCCTATTTTATCTCTCTTCAAGAATTCATTCTGATTTGCAATTGGTTGTAAATCGATACCAGATAAAGACTCATAATTATATAGAGTCAGCTTTATGACTAATCCTGTAAACCACTGCTGTGGGATGTGTGAACAAGAGTAATTACATTGTTCAACAGGAAGTTCCTAGTTCTTATCCACAATTTAGATATGACCTTTAATAATGTAAGGTCATGCTAATGAGACAGTAAAACTGGCACTTACTATTTAATTGAAAAAAGTACTGTCTGCTTACTGATGTTGCTTGAATATTGTCTGTGTTTATCCTTTTTAGAATATGCTCCCTGCCTCTGTGATTGGTGTAGTATTTACATAAATATACATGTATGTTTTTGTAAAGTTTTACATATCTAAAAAGGGGATTGAGTGAAATGTCTTGTTACTGAATGGTGAGGACCTCCTTTTTCTCTTTCCCTGTCTCTCTCCCCCCCTCCCCCCACTCTGCCCTGAAAATACTAGAAGTCAACCTTAATACCACCAAAGCAGGAGATTGGTATATTCTTCTCTGTCAAAAGCCTGCCTGATCATTCTAGAATGAAGTACTCTGATCTGCACATTCACCCAGATCTTCTAGTTGTCTTTTTATTATCTTACTCTTAAATATAAAAGCACAGGTAAGTATTCCCTCTCCTTTAAGGAAAGGATCCAACACGAAAGGCGAGAGACTAAAGCAAAAAGCACAAAAGAACTCAGAGGTTATAAAGATGATGCAGGGAGCAAAAGAAAACTTCACTATTCAGTTTATGTTATCAAAGAGAAAAGATACCATATCTATGAACAGTAATAACAAAATGTAAGAGAAAGAGGGAAAAAATTCAGCAAATAGAAAACAGCTCATGATAAAAGTAAATGCAGATTTGAAAAACAATGCAAGGAATAAAAACAAAAGTACCTCTGTACCCTTTCTCAGGAAGCTACCAGAGAAAATATCCCACTGAAAAGAAAAAAACAAGAAAGAGGAAGTAGTGAGATACTGAAACAGGGGATCCCAATATAGAAGAGAGACAAGGGAATTTCCAGGATATGTTAAAGCAGTGGTTCTCAACTGTGGACCTTCAATACGGTTCTGTGGGCCATGACCCACAGGTTGAGAACTGCTGTGTTAAAGGGAAATTTCACATCCATAGTTGTGAAACATGCCTAGAGAGTCTATGGTCCAAATTGGATCAAGACAGAGGACTACAGAAGTATGTCTTTAAGAAAGCAATTGAAACAGATTTATCTGATGTATGTGACTGAATTGAGAGAAAAGTTAGACTTTTAGCAGGGGGTACAGATGAATTAGCAATAGGCACATAGGAAAACAAGCAAATGGAAAAATGGTATAGTTATTAACTATAAGGAAAGCAAAGTTACACAAGAAAGAAAGAGACTGATGGTACTTTTGGCTGCTCTGTGAATATTACTCACAGCCATAGTAAAATAATGTAAGTACTGACAATTGGTTCAACTAAACATTATAATGGAAAGATGGGGAAAGGGGGATGTAACAGAGCTAAACCATTATCTTTTATAATGGGAAGTCAGTAAATTCCTAAATGGAAAAAATTAGAAGTGGCTATTTATAGATCTATTATATAGAATATAGTGAAAAATGACAGAAAAAATAGCTAAAAACACTCGAAGGTACTTAAAAATTGGATGTGAAATTATTTGGCTTTTTATATTGTGTGCATGACTGCAGGTTAAATTTAATTTTAAGAAAATGCCTTTCACAGAATGCTCTTCTGTACAGAGTATATATACTTCTCAGGAATTCTGAATCCTCTAGGATCCTAAGAACTATGTTATTTGAGGTGGTAGACGCAGCAGAAATCATATGAAAATGCCCAGGAAGTAATGATTTCTAATGGTAGTAGTGGTTGATGTCATCTTTAATTGTAAATATTCATTTTGTTAACAGTTTCAACAAACAGAGAGGTGTTTTTTTTTTTGTTTTTTTTTTGAGACAGAGTCTCATTATGTCACCCTCAGTGGAGTGCTATGGTGTCACAGCTCACAGCAACCTCAAACTCTTGGGCTTAAGCTATTCTCTTGCCTCAGCCTCCCAAGTAGCTAGGACTACAGGTGCCTGCCACAACACCTGGCTATTTTCGGTTATAGTTGTTATTGCTGTTTGGCAGGCCCAGACTGGATTCGAACTCGCCAGCTCTGGTGTATGTCACTGGCGCCCTAGCTGCTGAGCTACAGGCACCAAGGCACCGAGCCAGAAATGGAGAGTTATAAACACATGACAGATTAAAATATATTTCATTGCAACATCTCAGTGTTTAGTTTTTGTTGATGTTGTCAACACTTTTCATTGTGAATTGACTTATCTCCATCTTTCTCTTTTCTGTTGATTGATGCTCAGATGTTTCAGTGTTTCCCATCCCATTCTTTCAATTTATTTTTTAAAATATTGCGTGCCTGTTATGCAACAGCTGCTCCAATAATAGCAGTGGAGACCACCCAATCTTTCATTGTATCTGTTTATAAAGTGCAGTGGTTAATTTGAATCTAAATACACTCTGTTCTTGTCTTAATCACCAACTTTTATAAGCCATACTTGAAATGGAGATTAAATGTTAAATGAATTAATTAATTTTCTGATAGATTTTTGTTTCCCAATTAAAAGGCATGTGGTTTGTTACAGTGTGAAAGTAAATCCGTTTGGAGTAGACATTCAACAAGTTTATTAACCTTATTAAGCCTATTTCTCCATATGAGAAATAAGGACAGTATCTGCTTTTTTTTTTTGAGTCAGAGTCTCACTTTGTTGCCCTCAGTAGAGTGCTATGGCATCACAGCTCACAGCAACCTCCAGCTCTTGGGCTTAGGCGATTCTTTTGCCCAGCCTCCCAAGTAGTTGGGACTACAGGCGCCCACCATGATGCCCGGCTATTTTTTGTTGCAGTTTGGCCAGGGCTGGGTTTGAACCTGCCACCCTTGGTATATGGGGCCGGCGCCCTACCCATTGAGCCACAGGTGCCGCTCAAGGGCAGTATCTGCTTCTTAATTGTCACAATTAATGATGAATCTTATTTAAGGAAAAAAACCCAAAAACTTTGGCTTGCTAATAGCAGTTACCATTTGGATATCAACTATGTACCAAATGTTGCTATTGATGCTACTGTTGCTTTTTTTTTTTTTTCCAGAGACAGTCAAAAATATAATCGAGAGCTGTCAAATTTATTCTTGTGTCACTGACTTTCTGTGGACCATCAAATGAGATTTTGTTTTATGTGAATTGTTGATGTATTCTTGCACAAAAATAGAAAAATAATATATGTATCCTTTATTTAAATCTTTGTACCCAATAGAGTAAGGACAAAAGCTGTCATCAATGAAGAGTTTATGGTAATCACTCAATTTAGGTTGTTTTTGATGAAGGAGAATGGTGTGGAATTGAAATGGAAAAACAATTCTCTCTAAAATTTATACTTTTTTCTATAAAATGAAGTATGTTTGACCAATGTCAACTTAAATTTATTTTTAACCTGTAATCCTTGAAGCTTTGTGTTAAAAAGCAGAATCTTTAAAGGGAATATTGAGTGCATTTTTGTTTGAAGACCCTGTTCCTTTTAAAATAAGTAATAAAAACCCCAGGGTTGTGGGTAGTGTCTCATGCCTGTAAGCCTAGCACTCTGGGAGGCTAAGGCAGGTGGATTGCTTGAGCTCAGGAGTTCAAGAGCAGCCTGAGTAAGAGTGAGACCTTGTCTCTACTTAAAAAAAATAGAAAATAGAAAAATTAGCTGGGTGTTGTGGCAGGTGTCTGTCATCCCAGCAACTAGGGAGTCTGAGACAGGAGGCTTACTTGAGACCAAGAGTTGAGGTTGTACTCTACCCAGGGCAACAGAGTGAGACTCTATCTCAAAAATAAAAAATAAAGGCTCAGCACTTGTAGCTCAGTGGCTAGGGCACCAGCCACAAACACCAGAGCTGACGGGTTTGAACCTAGCCTGGGCCTGCCAAACAATGACAACTCCAACCAAAAAATAGCCAGGTGTTGTGACAGGCGCCTGTAGTCCCAGCTACTTGGGAGGCTGAGGCAAGAGAACACTTAAGCCCAAGAGCTTGAGGTTGCTGTGAGCTGTGACGCCACGCCACTCTACCCGGGGAGACATAGTGAGACTTTGTCTCAAAAAAAAAAAAAAAAAAAAAAAAGGCTCAGCTTCCATAGCACGGTGGTTACAGCGCCAGCCACATACACCCAGGGTGGTGGGTTTTAACATGGCCCAGGCCAGCTGAACAAAAATGACAACTATAACAACAAGAACAAAAATAGCCAGGTGTAGTGGCGGGTGCTTGTAGTCCCAGCTACTTGGGAGGCTGACACAAGAGAATCGCTTAAGCCCGGGAGTTTAAGGTTGCTGTGAGCTGTGACGCCATGGCACTCTACCCAGGGTGACATAGTGAGACTCTGTCTCTAAATAAATAATAAAAATAAAATAACCCTCCCCCCAAAAAAACTGTTTTATATTCTTTAGGACCCTTAGGTCAATAGGGAGAAACCGATATCCTGCTGATATTATGGTTAGTAATTATTTACAATCTCTACTAACATCTAAAAAGAAGCACCTATATACTCAAGTATAAGCCGAGTTTTTCCGGCACAAAATTTGTGCCGAGTTTGGGTTTTTTGGCACAAATTTTGTGCTGAAAAAACTCGGCTTATATTTGAGTATATACGGTATTTACTGGATTTGGGGGTAGAATTTGTTTCTAAGGTTTGCATTGTAACTTTTCATGCCTCCATGGAGCATAAGAATTTGGGCATTCATGTGGAAACATATTCCTGTAGATTTTACCTCCCATCCTTTCTTCTGGTATCCCTTTTTTGTATTCATTCATTTATTCATTTATTGTCTAGGCAATTTGATAAATTTCTACTATTGTCAGGGCCTAGTTCTAGATGCTGAGGTTAACATGGTTATATGTCCTAGAGAACCTGAGTCTAATTAGAAAATCACTTCCATAAATAGAAAATTATAATACAGTTGGATAAGTGCTAAAATACAGATAAGAAAATTGCCGATACAAATAGTGAGTAAAAATAGTTCTGCTAGGTCTAATGGACAAAGGCTGACAAAAGCTGGAACTTCAGGAAACAGTTTTCCATGCCACAGAAGTAGGGAAAGGGCTCATATTTCTTTGATTAACCATCTATATTGCTTATAAAGTTCTCTATTTTTCTTTTTGCTATTTTATTTTTTTAAAATAATATTTGTTTTGCTGCCTGAGAAAACTTCTACAGGATTGGTTAGGAAGGTAGCATAGCTTTTTCTGTGTTGGTATTTGGTATGAACTGAGGGACTCAATTGGGGAAATATTAGAGCATATGGTAAGCTTACACATGTCTTTCCATCCTAACATTACCTTGTCAGTGGTGGTGAAGTTTTTTAGGATTCTGCTGTAAATATTAGCTGTATGATCTTGAGTAAGTCATTTCTCCTCTCTGGATTCCATTTTCCATCACTTTTAAATGGGAGGATTGTTATAGATGAGAATTTTCTGTTAGTAGCCTCTTAGATGGGCTAAAAAGGAGAAAAAGTGACCAAGTGAGTTTAAAACAAAGTTAAGTAGATTTCTTTATGGCAGCCTCAAATATATGGCATGTGGATTGAATTCCTGAATTTTTAGTCTGCCTTGTATGTGGAGTGAGAGCCACTAATACATGTTCATCTATGTCCTTAATAGTTTAGTGGAAAGAGCATTGGCTTTAGTATAGAAATAGCTGGGTTTGAATTCTAACTGCTACTTAGTAGTTACATGGCTTTTCTGAACTAGTTTCCTCATGTAAATCAATAAGAATAACATTTTGTGGAGTTGTAAAGACTATGATACCTATATGAAAATATCAAATGTACTATCTGGTGTATATATAATAGGTCAAAAATGAATAGAAATTTGACTCTGCGCCTGTAGCACAGTGGTTGTGGTGCCAGCCACACACACCAAGGCTGGTGGATTTGAACCCAGCCCGGGCCAGCTAAAGCAACAATGACAACTGCAACAACAACAGCAACAACAACAACAAAAAAATAGCTGGGCTTTGTGGCAGGCATCTGTAGTCCCAGCTAGTTGAGAGGCTGAGGCAAGAGAATCACTTAAGCCCAGGAGTTGGAGGTTGCTGTGAGCTGTGACGCCATAGTACTCTACCCAGGGCGACAGCTTGAGACTCTGCCTCAAAAAAAAAAAAAAAAAGAAAGAAAGAAAAGAAATTTGAATTAATATAGAAGGTAGTACTTGGTAATAGATTATTGATACCGTGCCTACCACCTGATGTTTGAGGTGGACTGTTAGTTTCACATACACTTACAATTTTCCCCCAAGAAAACGTAATGTTCTCCTGGAGTCTCAGTAAGTGCTCGATATAAATACTTGACAGCAGTTTCATCAAAACAGTGGAATAGAGTGAGATGTGGTTCTACCTGATGTGTACTCAGTTTATAATGTATGTTTCATAACCCTGGGTAGAATTCAATTAATTTATGAATATTACTTTTAAGTTTTTTTTGGTTGCTTAAGTTAAACAATTAAATTTTAAGTTTGAAATAATTAGGATTGTAAATGAGCTGACCTGTATTTAAGTCTAAGCCATAAGGAGAGGGTTATAATAAAGTATTGCTTAATATTGTAAATTGTATTATGGAATACTAATGTTTTACATTTTGTTTTTTCTCTAAGCAAATGGTTATGAGCCTTAGAGTTTCTGAACTCCAAGTACTGTTGGGCTACGCTGGGAGAAACAAGCACGGACGCAAACACGAACTTCTCACAAAAGCCCTGCATTTGCTAAAGGCTGGCTGTAGTCCTGCTGTACAAATGAAAATTAAAGAACTCTACAGGCGGCGGTTCCCGCAGAAAATCATGACACCTGCAGACTTATCCATCCCCAATGTACATTCA
>CAUYPK010060470.1:0-15938 GCA_963574355.1 Loris lydekkerianus | reverse complement strand
CATATAGAACACTCCATTCCGAAGATAAAGAATATACATTCTTCTCATCACCCCATGGAACATTCTCCAAAATTGATCATATCCTGGGACACAAAACAAATATCAACAGAATAAAAAGAATTGAAATTGTACCTTGTATCTTCTCATACCATAAGGCACTAAAGGTGGAACTCAACTCTAACAAAAATGTTCAACCCCATCCAAAGGCGTGGAAATCAAACAACGTTCTATTGAATAACAGATGGGTGCAGGAAGAAATAAAACAGGAAATCATTAACTTCCTTGAGCATAACAACAATGAAGACACAAGCTACCAAAACTTGTGGGATATTGCAAAAGCAGTTTTGAGAGGAAAATTTATCACTTTAGATGCCTACATTCGAAAAACAGAAAGAGAGAGCATCAATAAACTCACAAGCCATCTTATGGAACTGGAAAAAAAAGAACAATCTAAGCCTAAACCCAGTAAAAGAAAAGAAATATCCAAAATCAAATCAGAGATCAATGAAATTGAAAACAAAAGAATCATTCAGAAAATTAATGAAACAAAGATTTGGTTTCTTGAAAAAATAAATAAAACAGATAAACCATTGGCCAGACTAACTAGAAATAGAAAAGTAAAATCTCTAGTAACCTCAATCTGAAATGATAAAGGGGAAATAATAACTGATCCCACAGAGATACAAGAGATCATCTCTGAATACTACCAGAAACTCTATGCCCAGAAACTTGACAATGTGAAGGAAATGGATCAATATTTAGAATCACATCCTCTCCCTAAACTTAGCCAGGAAGAAATAAAGCTCCTGAACAGACCAATTTCAAGCACTGAGACTAAAGAAACAGTAAAAAAGCTTCCAACAAAAAAATGCCCTGGTCCAGATGGCTTCACACCAGAATTCCATCAAACCTTCAAGGAAGAGCTTATTCCTGTACTGCAGAAATTATTCCAAAAAATTGAGGTGGAAGGAATCTTCCCCAACACATTGTATGAAGCAACCATCACACTGATACCAAAATGAGGTATCAAGGTGACTCAAAACCAGGTATCAAACACCCAACCAAAAAGGAGAATTTCAGACTAATTTCACTCATGAATATAGATGCAAAAATTCTCAACAAAATCCTAGCCAATACATTACAGCTCATCATCAAAAAAGCCATACATCATGATCAAGTAGGTTTCATCCCAGGGATGCAAGGCTGGTTAAACATACACAAGTCCATAAATGTTATCCACCATATTAACAGAGGCAAAAATAAAGATCAGATGATCCTCTCCATAGATGCATAAAAAGCATTGGATAAAATCCAGCATCCTTTTCTAAATAGAACACTGAAGAATATAGGTATAGGTGGCACACTTCTAAAACTGATTGAAGCTATCTATGACAAACCCACAGCTAATATTTTACTGAATGGAGTAAAACTGAAAGCTTTTCCTCTTAGAACTGGAACCAGACAAGGTTATCCTCTGTCACCTTTACTATTCAACATAGTGCTGGAAGTTCTAGCCAATACAATTAGGCAAGACAAGGAAATAAAAGGAATCCAAACGGGAGCAGAGGAGGTCAAACTCTCCCTCTTTGCTGATGACAGGATCTTATACTTAGAGAATCCCAAAGACTCACCCACAAGACTCTAGGAAGTCATCAAAAAATACAGTAATGTATCAGGATATAAAATCAATGTCCACAAATCAGTTGCCTTTGTATATGCCAATAACAGTCAAGATGAGAGGCTAATTAAGGACACAACTCCCTTCACTATAGCTTCAATGAAAATGAAAGACCTAGGAATATACTTAACAAAGGAGGTGAAGGACCTATATAAAGAAAATTATGAAATCCTAAGAAAGGAAATAGCAGAGGATATTAACAAATAGAAGAACATGCCATGCTTATGGCTGGGACGAATCAACATTCTTAAAATGTCTATATTTCCCAAAGCAATCTACCTATTCAATGCTATTCCTATTAAAATACCAACATCATACTTTCAAGATTTGGAAAAAATGATTCTGTGTTTTGTATGGAACCAGAAAAAAACCCATATAGTTAAGGCAGTTCTTGGTAAGAAAAATAAAGCTGGGGGCATCACCATAACAGCTTTTAGGCTGTATTACAAAGCCACAGTGGTCAAGACAGCATGGTATTTGCACAAAAATAGAGACATAGACATTTAGAATCAAATAGAAAACCAGGAAATCAAACTAACATCTTACAACCACCTAATCTTTGATAAACTTGACAAGATCATACCTGGGGGAAAGACTCCCTATTCAATAAATGGTGCTAGGGAACTGGATATCCACATGTAAAAGACTGAAACTGGACCCACACCTTTCTCCACTCACAAAAATTGATTCAAGGTAGATTAAGGACTTAAATTTAAGGCATGAAACAATAAAAATCCTCAAAGAAAGCATAGGAAAAACACTGGAAGATATTGGCCTAGGGAAAGTCTTCATAAAGAAGACTGCCATGGCAACTGCAACAACAACAAAAATAAACAAATGGGACTTTTCTGGAAGGAAGTATGGAGAAACCTCAAAGCACTCAAGCTAGACCTTCCATTTGATCCTGCAATCCCATTACTGGGCATCTACCCAGAAGGAAAAAAATCCTTTTATCATAAGGACGCTTGTACTAGACTGCTTATTGCAGCTCAATTTACAAATGCCAAAATGTGGAAACAGCCTAAATGCCCACCAACCCAGGAATGGATTAACAAGCTGTGGTATATGTATATCATGAAATACTATTCAGCTATTTTTAAAAAATGGAGACTTTACGTCCTTTGTATTAACCTGGATGGAAGTGAAAGACATTATTCTTAGTAAAGCATCACAAGAATGGAGAAGCATGAATCCTATGTACTCAAGTTTGATATGAGGACAATTAATGACAATTAAGGAGAAAGGGAGAGCAGAGAGAGAAAGAAGGAGGGATGGGTGGGGAAAGGAAGAGCAGAGAGAGGGAAGGAGGGAGGGGGTGGGGCCTTGGTGTGTGCCACACCTTTGGGGGGCAAGACACAATTGCAAGAGGGACTTTACTTAACAAATGCAATCAGTGTAACCTGGCTTATTGTACCCTCAATGAATCCCCAAAAATTTAAAAAAAAAAAAAAAAAAAAAAAAGGAAAGGAAAAAAAATTTAAAGAAAAAAAAAAGAACAATTGTAGAACCTCTGTAAGTTGACCATCAAAAGGACTATAACAAACTGGTCAACATACAGAGGTGGTCAACATAAGAAACTAGGCCTACTGTTAATATATACATGTGATGCATGTCCAGTCTATGAAAATTAGGTCTACTTATGGAGATGGTTAATGTTAGGAGGTGGTCAACTACAGAAGTTCTACTATATTGTAATAAAGGTAATGTCAATTTGGATTAAAAACAAAAGGATTCATTAATGATACTGGACTATAATTTTACGTTTTTGTTGAGTCTTTTCCTGGGTTTTGGTATCAGGGTGGGGTGTTTTGTTTTGTTTTGTTTTATTCACAGAATGTGTTCAGAAGGATTCCTTCCTTCTCTGTTTTGGAATAAGTTCTGCTTATTCAACCTGCCATAACATCTTTTGCCACCTATAGCTATAATAAAGTGTTGTCTTAGAGCCTATTATACATTTAAGAGTAAACATTTGTAAAATAAAAATTTAAAAAGTTATGTTTAAGTCCCTTGTTTTGTTGTTTAGTTCTGCTTGGACCATTTGTCCAGGAACTGTCAGAGAGGTGTTGAAGTCCCTAGTTATTATAGTATTGCAAGATATTACATTGTTCAGATCAGTTAGTGTTTGTACATTTTATATATCTGGGAATGTACGAGTGCACAGATATTTAAGATTGAAACATCTTCTTGGCTTCGCACCTGGAAAAGCGGCTAAGGTGCCAGCCACATACACCAGAGCTGGCAGGTTCAAATCCAGCCTGGGCGCACCAAAACAACAATTGACAACTACAACAAAAAAATAGCCGGGCATTGTGGTGGATGCCTGCAATCCAGCTACTTGGGAGGCTGAGGCAAGAGAATCGCTTAAGCCCAAGAGTTAGAGGTTGCTGTGAGCTGTGATGCCAAGGCACTCTACCCAGGGCTACAGCTTGAGACTCTGTCTCATAAAAAAAAAAAAAAAAAAAAAGAAGAAGAAAGAAAAAGAAAAGTCTTCTTGTTGTACTGTTCCCTTGACCAGTATATGGTGTCCATCTTTGTCATTATTTTTGTTGGTTTAAATCCAGTTGCATCTGCAAGTAAGATTGCAAGCCCTGCTTTCTTCTGAAGATTTCCACATGCCTGAAATACTGTTTTCTTTCTCTCTGAGTCTTGTTTTTGTCCTTCAAGGTTAGATTTGATTCCTGAAGACAGCATACAGTTGGCTTGTGCCATTTTATCCAGTAAGCAAGCCTGTGTTTCCTCAGTGGGGAATTCAAGCCATTCACATTTATTGAGAGAAGGCTTTCTTGCCTTGTTTTGTGGGGGTCAATTGCTTAGTTTTATCCCTTGTGCCATTGTAGAAGCTAGGCTTTTCCTTTAATTTCTGGGTGTCTTTATTTTGCTGCTTGTCCACTTTGATGGTCAGTGTGAAGAATAGGTCTGACTACTTCCTGCAGAGCTGTTCTTGTTGTGGCAAATTTCCTTAATGTTTGCAAGTCAGTAAAATACTTGATTTCTCTGTCAAATATGAAACTTAATTTAGCAGGATATAGAATCTTAGGCTGAAAATTGTTTTGTTTAAGAAGTTTAAAGACAGATGACCACCTTCTTCTGTCTTGATATTTCACTTGAAAAGTTTGTGGTCACCCTGTAATATTTCCCTTCGTAGGTGAGAAGTTGCTTACCCCTGGATGCTTGCAGAATTTTCTCTTTCACTGACTTTGGCCAAGTTAATTACACTGTGTCTCGGAGATACTACGTTTAAATTGAGTTATGCTGGGGTTCTGACGCTATCTAGAATCTGAATTTCTGGGTGTCTCACAATGCTTGGGAAATCCTCTACCACGAAGTCCTGAGGTATAGACTACATGCTTTGGGGACTCTCTTCTTCTCCTTCAGGTATCTCTGTAATTCAAATGTTCAATCTTTTGGAGTAGTCCCATAACTCTCTCAGAGAAAACTCTGTTTTTATTCTTTTTTCTCCTACGTCTTTGAATGATTGTGTCATGACCGTTAGTTCAAAAGCCTTGCCATAGATTTCTGAGATTCTTTCTTTTCCATGTTCTACTCTATTGCTGACACTCTCTACTGTGTTTTGTATCTCCATAAGTGCCTCTTTCAACTTATTAAGTTCTGCTATATCCTTCCTGATTATGTCCAGTTCCTTGGTGACTTTGTCTTTAATTTTACTATTTGGAAAAGATTTTAGACTTTTTATGAATTTCTTTTTCCATCTCTTCAATTCCATTCATCTTATTTGACATCCATATTCTGAATTCTGTCATTTCAATGATTTCTCTATACGTGGTATTATCACCTGTATCTCCCTTATAATCTCTTAGGGGAAGTGATCTGCTCTGATTTTTCATGTTGCCAGGGTTCTTCCGCTGATTCCTCCATCAGGTATTTTCAGTTTATTTACATATTTATTATATATTCTTAAATTTAAATGTAAACTTAACCCTAAATTTTTATTGAGAGATAATCTAGTTGGAATCTCTTAGGTGGCACCCAGTAGGCCTATTTGGAAACTAAAATTGTGAGGCTGAAATCAGATCCAGAGGCCCCAAATTATGCAGCTCACCCCTCCACTTCCCACTGACTAATCTGATGAGCCACTTACTCCTGTGGCCTCTCCTGCAGAGTCTCCCAAAGCTCCCCCTCAGGGCTGCAGAGTGTGACAGTCACTAAGAACTGGACTTGTTTTTTCTCCAGGTTGGACAGAGTGGGGCTGGGGTAGGTCCCCCAAGTGTCACTCCCAGACCAAAGGCTGCTTCCTGATAGCAAGCAGCACTGTTCCTAGTGCCCAGCCCCCCACAAACAAATTAACAGTGGTATATTGGATATCTATGCTTGCCATCTGCTTCCCAGGGATTTTCCAGAGAAGACCACCGAAGGCAAGCCCTGCCCCTCTCCAAGTCAGCAGGAGGGAGGTTGGGGACCAAACCACAGGGGAAGGAGAGGCTGCTGGAACAGATGCTAGACAGCCCCACTCCAGAGGATAGGGTAAGTTCCTCCACAGTAGGAGAGAGACTCAGGAGAGACCCCACTTTGCCAGAGTCTATGCAGCCACAACTTTCCTCCTGCAACAAGGGGCAGGGTATACTCAGTTCAAAGGGCTACACAACGCAGTGGTCTCTCAGAGTTCCTGCCAGACACAATGGGGAGGCAGAGCCTGTCTCCCTTTCCTCTCATGGCTGGCTAAGGATCCCTCGTTCTTGATGTTTAAGACAGCACTCTCTGTAACCCTTTTTCCCTAGGTTTCTTCAGGTGCTGGGTTGAATCCAAAGTGCCTCTGCCTTTCAAGTGCCTGGGGACAGGGTAGCCCCCATCAAGTTGTCTAGGCCAAGCTAGTACTCCCACTTGTATGATGCTAGGAAGAAGCCTATGTAGGGAAAAGTCTGTCAGGGAACCAAAGAAAGAGGAGAGGATAGACTGTTGGTTGCAGGTAGCTGGACTAACCAATGCTCACTATTCTGCTAGGAAGCATAGAGACCCTGGGGCGGATATGCTTAAGGGCAGGAAAACTGGGACTTTTTTTTTTTTTTTTTTTTTTTTTTTTGTCCTTCATGAAGTCTCCCGTGGGGTGAGAAGTCTTGTGGTTCACTGCTAATGGAGAGTACACTGGGTGGGGGAGAGAGTCCCCCTTACCCTTCTATTCTTCAGGCTCCTCCAGTCTGGTCCACTCCGTAGCTGTCATCTGTTCTTTCCCTTCTACTTTTTCATCTTTGTCTCAGTGAGGATGCTATACACCTTGACTTCTTCACCTTGCAATTCACCCCTCAATTTCAGCTTCTCTGAGTTCACTTCAGTCCAATTTTCCTCCTTCTGGACCGGGCCTCCAACTAAAGTTGCCTGTACTTATCCATCTTGCCCACTCCCCCGACTCCCCCTTGAAACCTGGATTTCTATGTGGAATCTCCCAAACTTTCAATGTTAGCTATCCGCCTATCAGCATATACACACACACACACACACACACACACACACACCTCTGTATCACCACTCTGAAAGTTAAAACAAACTCATACGCAAGTCAAGTAAGGCCTAAAGACCACTGTTTTTAAATCTCTGACATTGTATTTTGGAAGATATAATTCCCCATTTATATCAGACTAGTCCTAAAATTAATAATTGAGGGAAATCTTTGGCCTATTCTAAGCACTCTTTAGTAAACAGAAAAAATAATCTTTTATTCAGACATGTATTTGTGTTTAGCAGATCAACATTAATAAAAGTACATCAATTCTTCCTTCCTATGCTTTAGCTACTTATTAAAATATATGGCTTTACAGTCAAAACAAAAGAAATATTTTCAGGTACTCTCAGAGACTATAACCTCAGAATGTTGAAAATGCCATTCAACACTTACCAAATACTTAGCTCAGAAGAAAATTATTTATGCAGGGCAATCTAGAAAATGTTCAGCCCTTTCAGTTCACACTCAAAAGAACATGAGATGTGTGTAACAAAATTGTACTTTGTTAAGATTTTCAACCACAAAGCAACAGCATAAGAAAAATTTAGTAAACCTCATTGATATATTCATTGCAAGAACATTGTAAGAAATATTCATTACATAACAGTGTGCTCTGGGAACCCCTATTATTATCTGTATCTTTTATTAAAAAGATCCACAATGTTCTTCTTTATAGAAAATATGATTAAAAAAAGAAAAAGAAAAAAGAAAGTATGATATACAAGTGATCATTACATACACATGACCAACAGGATTGGCTCATAATCTAGGCCAGGGTTTGACTCGTGGCTCTTCCATTTACTGGCAGTATAATCTTAGAGCTTCTTCCATCTACTCTTTGTTTTTGTTTTTTGTTTTTTGGTGCAGGGGCTGGGTTTGAACCCGCCCACCTCCAGTATGTGGGGCCTGTGCCCTACTTCTTTGAGCCACAGGCGTCACTCTCCACCTATTTGTAAAATAAGAGAAATAACAGCAAGCACCTTCCTTACAGAGCTATTACAGCCTTAAATGACACCCTTTATATACATATAAATATGCTCATTCAGTAATATTCTCATTACTGAATTCTATGCCCGGCCATAAAAAAATTTTAATAAAATCTATTTGCTGCTTTTGCTCCAACCAGTACTTTCACTACTTCCTCAATTCCAGAAGTACTTATATTTCCCAAGGCATTCTAAACTTAATATAAAGAAATGCAGGGTTTTGCTTTCCTTATTTTGCTTTGGCCACAATTAACCTATTTTCTAATTTAAAATTTCTTTAGAGCTAATATACTGACACCGTACAAGAATCAAATATGACATAAAAGTTATAAAATGAAAAGTCTCATCCTCCATTCACCAGTTAACTTTTATTACTTTTATCCAGACTTCGTTTAATGAAAACACAAACATAAATTGCTTTGCTTTCCTTTCTTTCTGATACAAAGTCTTAGAATGTCATAAAACAAATACCTTGCCTATTTCATTTAATAAATCATATAGCCCCTATCAGGACATAGAGATATTTTTTTCAACCACTGCTTAGTACTCATAGAATGAACATACTATAATATATTAAACTACTTTCTGTTTGATGGACATTTGAATTGTTTCCAATCTCAAAACAATGCTGCAATGAAAAACTTTTCATACATATGAAAATTATGTTTCTGTGTTCACATACATGTGTGATTTATGATAAATATCTCACAAACTACCAGTTGTAGGATTCCCATGTCAAAGAAAATATGTAAACCCTGTCAAACTGCCCTCAATAGGAGCAATTATCAGTTAATACCCTCACCCTCAATATATGATAATGCTTGTTTTTCCATAACCTCATCAACAGAATGTGTCAATAAAACTAGATTTTAGCCAGTATGATATGTGGGAAATGATAACTCAGTACATTTTGATTTGTATTTCTCTTATTTTGAGTGAAGCTCAATAAGGATAAAGTCTTATTCTGTTGCCTGCCCTAGACTACAGGCAATTATGAAATGATCATAATTCACTACAACCTCAAACTCCGGGACTCAAGCAATCCTCCTTCCTCAGCCTCCTGAGTAGCTGGTATTACAGGCATACATCACCATGCCTGGCTAATTTTTCTATTTTTAGTAAACACGGAGTTTCACCATGTTTCTCAGGCTGGCTCAAACCGCTGGCCTCACAGGATCCTTCCACCACGGCCTCCCAAAATGCTAGGATTACACATGTGAGCCACCACACCCAACCTTAAGGAAGCTTTATTCTTTTATACTGAACTTTCCTTTAAAAAGATCAGTGCTTGCATATAAGAAAGATAGCTACATAGTAGAATCCAAAATAACAACAAACATATTTTCACTAAATAAATTTAAAGAGTCTAAGACTTCCTTTTTCTGAAAGTGATAAAACAGTGACTCCTCATTAATTCTGACATCATTAATTTACAATGCTACTGCATTCAGAAAGGGACAGGGCTGAAGCTGGTAAATAATTCAAACAATGTTCATCATTTGCTCAAAGAAGAAGCAGAAGACCAGGCAAATAAACAAACTAGAATCAGCATCCTCAATATATTTTAAAATATAAACACTTCTGAGAACTTTAAAAATAACTACAACCTGGCCCATATTTGATATTTTATCACAAATATATAACCACAAAGCCTCGGGCTAGCTGCAGGAGTCAGCAAGCATGTAAAGGAGTAGATAGTAAGTATTTTAGGCTTTACAAGTTTGTACGGTCTCTTTCACAATCATTCAACTTTGCCACTGCAGCACATAAACAGCCATAGATAATACATTAAAAAACAAGTATCGATCCATGAATAGATTGATAAATTGTGGTACATGTACACCATGGAATATTATGCAGCCTTAAAGAAAGATGGAGACTTTACCTCTTTCATGTTTACATGGATGGAGCTGGAACATATTCTTCTTAGTAAAGTATCTAAAGAATGGAAGAAAAAGTATTAAATGTGCTCAGCCCTACTATGAAACTAATTTATGACTTTAACATGAAAGCTATAACCCAGATACAACCTAAGACTAGGGGGAAGGGGGAAAGGGAGAGGAGGGAGGAGGGAGGTGGGCAGAGGGAGGAAGATTGGTGGGATTACACCTGCGGTGTATTTTACAAGGGTACATGTGAAACTTAGTAAATGTAGAATGTAAATGTCTTAACACAATAACTAAGAAAATGCCAGGAAGACTATGTTAACCAGTGTCATGAAAATGTGTCAAACGGTGTATAAAACCAGTGTATGGTGCCCCATGATCGCTTAATGTACACAGCTATGATTTAATAATAAAGAAATTAAAAAAAAAACTATATAGGTAGGCCTATTTCCTTTTTTCATTGAAAAATGCAATTTCTTTTTGCCTAACCTATCACAAAACTTGAGAAATAAATATTTCTTTTTATTGTCTCTCATGACCAAGCTTAGTATTTTCTCCAGGGTACATGAGCTCCACACACATGGATGTCCTTTGGCATTCTTCCAGAGTAATCATTCTCACCTTTCAAAATGCTCCAATTTCAAAGACCTTTTTTCCACACTACTGTCAGATAATCACAATCTTCAAGAAATTTATCTTTTTCCCTGAAACTTTCATGAAAATATAGGAAATTCATGCACAACACAATATAACCTGGGCTCTTCAAACAGTGATGTACTTAACTATTTATATACCAACAATATTCTTCCCAGGGAAGATTTACTAATGCTACTCATTTTAAAACTGGTTGGAAGACATGAAGTTGAGGAAGGAGTTTGGAAGGAGGAAGGGATTTCAGCTGGCTATTTGTAGAAACTCTGCAGGAACATTGAGTGAGTTTGTAGTTCTCGATTCCTGGGGTCTGTATAAATAAGTAGAAATTTGTAGTTGATTATTCACTGACTTTTAAAATATTGATGTATTTAAATAATTGTGCCAGGTATTTATATTCTAACTGTGTGGAGAAAACAAAATGGAGCAACGATGTTTAAAATCTTCAAAAGCAAAAATAGTTTCTCTGAGATTGCATATCTCATTTTAAAGGTACATTTCTATGATGTCTTTGATCTTTGCTGTGGATTCAGTAAATAAAGGTGTTGATAATTATCAATCTATGTTTAGCTTTGTTTATTTTAGCATGCTAGTATATTTCATTAGAGCTGCACCTGTTACCATCACTGAATGTAATGTTTCCAGGACGTTCCCATTTTTAGAACTAATATATCATCTCCCGTCAAAGATTTTCAATATTATGGTGATTTAAACCACCTTTCAATAAATATCCATGGGAATTCCCTCATGTAATCTTTTTTGTGTTACTATTATTTACCACCTTCACTTCTTTTTTGAAGCTTCCAATAAAGTATTGGGGTATTATTAGGCTGTAGTAGCTAAAATAGTCACAAAGCAACACAATTGTTCTCAAAGTACATTAATGGAAATATTATCTTTTACACGCTTTATCTCTCCTACTCTTTTAAAACATATTTTTCTCCATGACTAACAAAGGATACTGCCCAGGATAAGCTTACAGTTAATATTTACTGAAGTAAAGGAAAGCTAATGAAAATCATTATGAACACAATTTTAAATTCACAATCACACACTAAAATTTTTACACTGTTAAACAAGGTTTACATTTTATGACCTTCCTCTACCTTCATGTCTGAAACAAGTCTTCAGATACTCAGTCTGTTTTCCTTGGGTAATTAACTATAAACATTTTTCCACTGACGTTTTGTTCCTTCCTAACTTAGCTATGCATGTTTGTCTTTGAAACTAATTAATTTTTGAAAAAAACTACCAGTGTTTTGTATCACTTAATGGTTTTTGCAATGGGGTGAAGGTTTCCGTCCCCCCAACCCCAAAATTCATATGTCAAAATTCTAACACCCAAAGTGATGGTGTAAAGAAGTGGGGCCTTCAGGAGAGTGATTAGCTCATGAGATTGGATTCTGCATGAACAGACTTTACAATAGAGACTCCATACTAATCGGAAATAAGTAAATAAATGGAAAAATAAATAAATAAATAAGACTCGCGCTCTTTCTACCCTATGAGGATATAGGAAAAGTCAGCAGTCTGTATTCTGGTAAAAAAAAGACCTCACCCAAGCTAATCACTCTCACCCCCTAATCTTAGAATTGTAGCTTCCAAAACTGTGAGAAATAAATTTTTGTTGTTTGTAAATCACCAAGAATTTGGTGCTGTTAGCCTGAAGTAAGACAGTGGAAAACTTAACACCACATGGAAATTTAAAGAACATTGTGATGTTATCAATTACCGAAACCATAACACTCTTACTTTAGAATCTAGTTTCATAATGGATGGATGCTATCTTCATTCAGAAAATCTAAAGTAAACCTAATAGGGCATGTACCTTATGTACCTTCACACAATAAGTATTTACAAAACAATTGCTCTGAGTACTGCACTGAACACTAGGCCTTCAATAAACCAAAAAAAGTTATGATTAGCAGACAATTCTATTATTTCTAGGATGGAGATGGTCAACAGCCCTCTTCCTCCTCTCCATAAATTTATTTGTTAAAAAAAAAAAAAAATCCTTTATATTCTTGTGATAATCAGAGCTGAATACACACAATTCTAATTCAAGTTTGACACAGAATGGTAAATATTGCATCACATCTTCAAGCAGTTTATTTATTTAGTGAATATATATTCATCACATTTTCTGTGAAAAACTCTGAGTAATAACCAAAACCCACCCTGTGTTCCCATCTTCAAGGATTTTTTCATTTGGTAAAAAGATCTATTAAAATGAAAATATGTTCTTTAAAAAAATCATAGGTAACAACTGTAAATAATATTTCATTTTAAAATATAATATGCATATATTTTTCAGCTTCTAGAGCTCATAAAGATTTCATAACTCCACTTTTAATAATGATACAGCCAAAATATTCGATGACAGCAATGGAAATAAGATAGAATAACTAACAAAATGTCTAGTTTTAGTACAATTGGTATATTTGTCCTTGGAAGAATAAAAAGAGAGTCTGCATATAGGCAATATGGTACAATACTCATATGCTGATGTAGCTGATTGGAATTGCCGTTTGAACAAAGTTTTGCCTTATAGCACATTTAGTGCCTCCTTTCTTCTTTTTATGTAAGCATCTTTACTAAAAATGCAGTCTTCCTCCCATTGTTATTTTGATGCTCAAGTTATCACTAGATACTCAAGATGGAGTAAGAAAACCATATACATTGTTATTAAGTGCATTTTCTTAATGCAGAAATTTCAAATGAGAAACATGTACTCTTGGGTTCTTTTATTTATTTATTTATTTTAGACAGAGTCTCACTCTGTTACCCGGGCTAGAGTGCCGTGAGATCAACTTACCTCATAGCAACCTCAAACTTCTCATCTCGAGCAATCCTCCTGGCCTCAGCCTCCTGAGTAGATGAGACTACAAACATACACCCCCACAGCCTATTTTTAGTAGAGACAGGGTCTTACTCTTTTTCAAGCTGGTCTTGAACCTCTGACCTCAGTGACTCTCCCGTTTCAACCTCCCAAAGTGCTAGGACTACAGGCATGAGCCATCACATCTGGCCAATTGGGTTGTACTTAGTACATATATAACATCCCATTACAATTTATTCCCAAGAGATGAATTTTAATGAAACAATAAAGAAATATATTTGGGGTTGAAAAGAGTCTCAGGTTGGTAATAGAATATAAACAAAACCATTCAAGGAATACCCTTTAACATAGGGTTCAGGGAATGGCTGGGGGAATTAGAATATTGTAAGGAAGGTGAGCACATGTTTGTGATGGTGATATTTTAAGCAGCCAAGGTTGGAGCAGCACATGAGGCCAGGAATTAGAGGACAGTGTGGGCAATATAGAAAGACCCTAGCCCTGCAAAAAAATAGCAAAATTATTAGGCAGTCATGGTTGGATGTATCTGCAGTCTTACCTATTCTGGAGGCCAAGTCAGCAGGATCACTTAAACCCAGAAGTTTGAGGTTATTCTGAGCTATAATTGTGTCTTTACAATTAGGGCAAGAGAACAAGCCTCTCTTTCAAAAATAAAATAAAATAAATCAAAGGGTATTGTAAAAGACTATACTAAACACTCAATGAAGCAATTTGAAAGCAATATCAAAAGTTATACACAATAAATGGACTTATTGAAGAATGGCAATATAACATAGATGGAAGAGGCCACTACATGTATGTCACATGTATGTCACTGTATAAGAAAACTCTCCTTTCCCAAAAAAAAAAAGAAGAATCTTCTTAGTCACTGCCTTCAGAATCATTAGTTTCTTCTTTACCCATGACTATTTAATATATGATGTACATTAGATGTGATATATAAAAGGGAATATAACCTTGCTCTATCATCTTGAAATTATAGACTATCAGAGAGAAAAACAGGCAACAGCACATTTTTATGAAATAGAATATATTATTGGCAAGTAGAAGCACTTTTTTTATGGGAACACTTTGGAGAGCCCCATATTTTAAAGACTGTGTTCTCACTTGATTGTATAAGTTTCCAAGGATTACAAAGGGCCCAGTTTTTCATAATTAATAACCATTATCTCACAAATTAAAAGTGGGGAGGGAAAGGAGGGAGGAGGCGGTGCATCTTACAAGGGTATATGTGAAACTTAGTAAAGGTAGAATGTAAATGTCTTAACACAATCACTAAGAAAATGCCAGGAAGGCTATGTTAACCAGCGTGATGAAAATGTGTCAAACAGTCTATGAAACCAGTGTATGGTGCCCCATGATCTCATTAATGTACACAGCTATGATTTAACAAAAAAAAAAAAGTTAAAACTGATCAGAATCTAGTCTTTGGATTTGCAACAAGGGTTAAGGCTGCTAACCATCAGGGAAGTAAACCTTGGAAGTGTTTCTTGGAGCGTTAACAAGCAGTTTAATAATAAAAGGATGAAACTCCGAAATGTTAATAGTAAAACAAACGTAAAAAGTATATATACCCTCAAGACTCACTAAAGATCTTTCTGAGTTACAAGAAAAATAAAAACAACCTCAGTGAGCATACAATATAAATTTGGAAATTCATAAAATATTAAATAGTTTCCAAGGTCAATGTATCTAAACCATCTTCAAAACTATTTTTCACTGGCATATAAAAAAGTAAACTCATGTCGTTATTTGGCGTTTGAAACTTCATATATAAACTAAATATAAAAAGGAAAATAAGCAAGAGATAGTATTTCTTTTCTGGAAGCAGTCAATGTTTCTTGAATTCCCATTTATTTCCCACATATCTGCCCTGTGTATATCTAAACTGAAACACTAGAGGCAGGAGAAAGGTGCGGGAAAGCATACGGAATTCTATTTTATTTTCTTTATGTGGTTAGATTCATGTATCAGGACTCTGGAGATGCTGAAAAATGTTTCTATTTACCTGAGAGTGAGGTGAGAGCCGGAGAGAGAACCAAACCTCATGGAATAGTCTTTTTTAAATGCCGTGGGTGAAAACACATACACAAAATAAGCACCCTGTCGGATGTGAAGTACCTGACCCAAAGACTAACCAATCTGTAATAAAATGCAAGCTGGTAAGAAAGTAATAGCTCGTGGTGTGGCGTCAAAGGGGCAAATGGAGACAGGACTAAATAATTTTGCTTTGGATAGAAAAAAATGTGCAAGAGCTGGCGGTCTAGTTGGTAATTGGAATCCTTGCAGGATATGGAGAGGCTGCATGGTGGATTACATTCATAGTACCCAAAGACGGGTAAGATCACTCTGCATTCAGTCAACCTAAGACAGGGACCAAACCATTGATGTTTGTATCCCCATGACGGGTAAGACTGAAACTGCA
>CAUYPK010060468.1:0-43303 GCA_963574355.1 Loris lydekkerianus | reverse complement strand
ATCACAATAGTTAACATAGCCTTCCTGGCATTTTCCCAGTTACCGTGCCAAGACATTTACATTCCACATTTACTAAGTTTCACATATACCCTTGTTAGATGCCCCGCAGGTGTAATTCCACCAGTACCCCTCCCTCCACCCCCCTCCCCCCTCCCTCCTTTCCCTTTCCCCCTTTCCTCTATTCTTAGGTTGTAACTGGGTTATAGCTTTCATTTGAAAGCCCTAAATTAGTTTCATATTAGGGCTCAGTACATTGAGGACTTTTTCTTCCATTCTTGAGATACTTTACTAAGAAGGAACAATTCTATTGCAGGGATCAGTTTGTTGAAAGTGAAAGTAAAAATCCCAACATCTTTAATAGCAGATTGCCTTCTACAGCATGGGCGTGAAGGAAGGGACTTGACCCCTTTGCCTCAGGCCTCACTGTGCGACCAGGCCTGTCTGTCTGCAGCAGACCAAAGTGGGGAAAGGAGAAAAATAATCCACTTAAGCCCATTTTACCATTCTCACTGAGTTTGTAGAGTAAAAAATAAAATAAATTTTTCTTTGAATTATGCACTGCTAATGAGACGAGGAAGTCATTTGAAGAGAATGTTCTGGAAAAGAGAATTCCATTTACTTCCCTGAGAAAATCACTGGGGATGCCTGGCAGACTTGAACAAGAAGTGAAATAAACAGGCTCGGCACTCATAGCACAGTGGTTACAGCTCCAGGCACATACCCCGAGGCTGGGGGGTTTGAATCCAGCCCGAGCCAGCTAAACAACAATGACAACTGCAGGAAAAAATAGCTGGACATTGTGGTGAGCACCTGTAGTCCCAGCTACTTGGGAGGCTGAGGCAAGAGAATTGATTAAGCCCAAGAGTTGGAGGTGGCTCTGAGCTGTGACACCACAGCACTCTACTGAGGGCACAAAGTGATACTTTGTCTCAAAAAAAAAAAAAAGTGAAATAAAAATTCTTCTGTTGGAGTTGCACACAAGCCAAGTACTAATCATTTAATTACTGGCTACCTAGAAGCAATTTTGGGGTTTCACAAAGATGTTTCTCCATACTAGAAAGGGATTTGAGTCACAAAAGTTGATTAAAATATAGGCCATTAATTTCTGACATTAGCATAAATTCTTTTCTTATGGTAAATGTAATGTATATGTTCATTATAGTGTATTTGGAAAATACAGAACTATGTGAAACTATCAAAACCATCTAGAATTAGGCATCTGCTGATAACCACGGCTAACCATTGGTATGTGTTAGGGCATGGCTCCGTGAACCATGACTTCCCGTTGGCCAAGTCTAGCCTGCTGCCAGATTTAAAAAATGAAGTGTTACTGGAGCAGACCATGTTCATTTGCTTACATGTGATCTCTGGCTGTTTTTGAGCTACAGTGGCAGAGCGACTAGTGATGAAGACGTGGTGGGAAGGGCTTACGGTATTATAGACAAGGGGCTACCAACCTCTGCTTAGGGCAGTCTGTATCCACGTGTGCGTGTGTGTTGTTCCTGCACATAAGATAGACCCACCAAGTTAATAGATTTAGTAAGGGGTCTCTAGGAAGAACAGGCTTCAAGTTTTCTGGGGACGTACAGATGGTTTTGGCTATGCTGAGTGTGGAGAGAAGCAGGTGGGTATTCCCAGGGGGAGGCCGGAGGGTGATCTCAGCCCACAGGAGGTTTGGAGCTGCAGCCTTCCTTGGTAATAGAGGAAGCATTGGGCAGGCATGGCTACGGATGTCCAGAGAGAAAGAAGAGCAAAGATGGCCAAGGGGAACGTGTGCCCTGAGCTGTTTTTATGCAGGGAAGGATTAGAGAGGAGGAAGATGGGAGTCCCGCACCCCTTGGAGGAGGAGGGTGCCCTAGCAGTGACAAGGGCTGCAGAGAAGATGGCTGAGCCCAGGTGTGACGGGTTCGGCAGGTAGTTGCTGACTCACATGTTCACACAAACGCCTGGCTGCTGGGGTGGGGGATGGTAAGGGAGAGCTGGCACATTCCTGATGTCGATGGGGATCTCATGGAATTAAAAATAAGCTAACAATTTTATACTCGTAGGCAGAAGGAGGCAGCTCTTCCCCTGAACTACTAAATTCACCTGTATAATTATGTAAGTATCTGATTTGGTAGCACTGGTTACTGGAAAGTTTTTATTTCCATCATTTAGATATAGGCTAAAGTATAATATTATCAGTGATTTATAGGACTTTTAAAGGTGGTATTACTCATCAACTTATTTATGTACAGACTATGTAGCCTTAATGTGGAAATAAATAAAATCTGTATTTTTATTTATTTATTTTTGAGACAGAGTCTCACTATGTCGCCTTTGGTAGAGTGCCGTGACTTCACAGCTCACAGCAACCTCCAATTCTTGAGCTTAAGCAATTCTCTTGCCTCAGCCTTCCAAATACCTGGGACTACACGCACCCGCCACAATGTCTGTCTATTTTTTGTTGCAGTTGTCGTTGTTTAGCAGGCCTGGGCTGGGTTCGGTGTATGTGGCTGGCGCTGTAACCACTATGCTATGGGCGCCAAGCCAAAATCTATTATCTTTAATTGCCATAAGGAATCACAGACTCTAGGGAAGAAAGTCACAATATGGACCATTTTGCAAAGGCAATAATTGCAGCGCATTCTGTGTGAATTTGTATCTTCATGTGTAAGTTGGCTTAAAGGGACCTACATATTAAGTACCCTACAGTCAGGTGGTAAAGTTGTAGCAAATGACTCTGTTTAGAGTTTAATAACAAATTTTCCTCTTGTTTTAATTAATGAGAATAGATGCCCATATTGGGATGACTTATAATTTAGGGCCACCGTGCGAAGTAGTTGTGTAATTTTTAAAATTTTGATCATTTCTCTTTGTTGTTTTCTTAGTGTGACAGGAATAAAAGCTTTTTATTTACCACTCCCAAGTCCACCTCAGCTAAGGAGAGTGGTCTTGGGGGTGTCTCTTGTTGAGAAGAGGGATGTGGGGGGAGGTCAAAGGTCTCTGTGGATGGAAAGGGTTTGGGGGGATTGGAGATGCAGAAATAGTAGTCAGAGGTGGTGATGGCCTGGGATTTTGAAGAAAATCCTTGAGGTGGAAATTACCTTTAAGAAAGGAAGTATTTCCTTCCTTTCTTAATCATGTGTAAAACCAGCACAGTGTACCTCATAAATGCATTAATGTACACAGCTAAGATTTAATTAAAAAAAAAAAAAAAAGAAAGAAACGAAGAAAGGAACAAGTGCAGCAACAGGAAATAAAGGTGTTTTCTTTCACTGGCACCTAAACACCTCCCCCTCCCACTCCAACCCTTTTCTGCATAGCCTTGCACTGTCTGGGCCTGACTTTGCTGGAACATTCCCAATTCCTCTTTCCCGCCTGCTGCTGGCTCACTAGAGAGCAGTGGGGCGTCTGAGTCCTAGGCTGTCTGGAAAGCAGCATTTCTGGTGGAGTGAGACTTAGTAAGTCACTGGAAGGTGTCCCTGAAACGTTTTTAGCCTCAAAGATGAAGCAGATGAGTGCTGCAGGTGAGCCACAGGGGACGCTGTTATCTGTCTGCCATGTGGTGGGTAGTGCGGAGAGGGCCCCTGGGCTGTGCTGGCCTTTCCTGGGCTTTCCGGGCCTGCATGCATGAGTTTTGGTCCCCTGGACCTGGACGGTATCATGGTGAAGGCTGTCCCCACAGATCCAGTGTGGGTGAGGCAAGACCACCCTCCCGGCTGTGCTGCTCATCAGACTGCTCTGGGAAGTGTCAGCTTGGGACCAGCCTGGGACGAGGTTTCCAGAAGGAAACATGGGCTGGGAGTGGCTGTAGGGGTCTGCAAGGAGACTGAGGAGGGGCCAGGAGATGGCAACCTGGGGGCTCAGGGCTGTGGTAGGTTGTGAAGGAAGCTCATGGGGGCAGAAGCCAGGAAGACCCAGGCCTGGTCTGAAGTCTCCCTCACCCGTGGTGTCATCGCTCCTCGACTGCTCTCACCCCACTTTCTCTCCAGTTCCCCTGGTTCTTGAGTGAGCACATGTTTTCCTGCTGTGTCTCACATACGTCTCATGTTTCAGGTTGAAATTGTTACTCTGATGATCACATCAGTGGTGTCACTGAAGTCAGACCACAGGAAAGGAAGCAAATGACAAGCAGCTGGTCAGGGGAGGTTGCTCTTGGCAGGCTCTGTTATCAGCAAGGAGAAGATGATTTCAGGGTCTTTTCCCCTAGAAGACTTCCCTTATGTCTCCAGAACTGCCTGCCCGTTTCTGCCTCATTCAAGGATGATCTGACCACCTTCTGCCTTCAAGGGATCCCTGTTTTGGACAAATCAGAGTGCAGCTGACAAAGGAGTAATGTGCTGTGGTTTGAACGTGTCCCTCCAAAATCCATATATTAAAATTTAATTGTCAGTGTGATAGTATGAAGAGGTGGTGCCCTTAGGAGGTGATCAGTCAGGAGGGCAGAGCCTCATGATGAGATTGGAGCCCTCACAAAAGGGCTGCGGGAGTGGCTCACGAGCAAGAGCCCTGGGTGGAGCACCCCTTCCCTGGCACGGAACCTGCCCGCATCTTGATCTTGGACTTCCCAGTCCCCAGAACCACAAGTGCTGCTCATTGTGAGGGACCAGGCATATGCTTTGTTACAGCAGCACCACAGACGAAGATGGTATGTTTTGGGGGTCAGGCAATGAACAGTGCGTTTGTCATTTAATCCAACACTGTCCACTGCATGGGACTCACTGAACTCATGACTTGAGTGGGTGCCTCCGTGTCTCTCTGTCACAGTAGAGGCAGCTGCCACCCAGGACGGTGAGTCCTACAGCTCCTCACCATGAAACCTCAGCATTCTCACACTATGAGCACCTCTCCTAACAGGACAGTGTGATGGGAACAGAGCAGAGGCCGTGGGACCACATCTCAGTGTTGATGTAGATTCTTTGTGGAATCCCCCTTGTGAGAGCTTCCTGTTAATGTCTTGCACCTGTTTTACCGACAGGACCACTGAGATACGGAGAAACTAAGTGACTTGCGAAAGTCACATAGATTGTAAGGGGGAGACGAGGGCTTGAAGCACCCAAGGAATCTTGTGCCCCCCAGACCCCTATTTCCTCCCTTGTCCGTTTAATCGGCACTCAGGGTGACACTTGCTCCTGCGTTAGAAAATGTGCTAGGACTGAAAGCTTCTCTGCCTGTCCAGATCCTGCCTTCTCTTCAGGTTTCTTTGATGCTCTAGCTGGAAATAATTCTGTTTTTGTCCTTTGCACTTCATGGCATATCAGCTTTTTCTTGTCATGCACTGAATTGTGTCCTCCAAAAAGATACATTGAAGTCCTCAGAGTGTGATCTTGAAAATGGGGTGTTTGCAAGTCTCACCAAGTCATGACGGCATTCTGGATTTAGGGTGGGCCCCATTCCCATGACTGGTGTCCTTAAAGAAGGTGTGTGACCATATAGTGACTCAGAGGCCCAGAGGAGAACTCCATGGAGGGGTGGAGGAGGGTGGGAGTGACGCATCTCCAAGCGAAGGAGCCCAAGCAGTGCTGGCTGCCCCCAGGCGCTGGAGAGGGTGTGGGACGGGTTCTCCCTCAGAGCCTCTAATAAAGGAAGCTGCCTGGCTGACACTTTGATTTGAACTCCCAGCCCCAGAATGGTAAGGGAATAAGTATTGTTGAAGCTACCGACTTTGTGGCAATTTTTTACTGTAGCTCTATGAGGAAACTACATAATCCCTCAAATAGACACTTAACCATCTGGTAAGTGTTTGACTGTCCGACTATGTTCAGACTGCACCCCAACATTGTCGCTTTTAACTGATGCCCGCCACCCCCAGGAGGGCTTCTGCATTGTGTGGCTACCCTCAGACCCTCCATGGTTGGTCTGATTTTCAGCAATGAAAGGCTGTTGGCTGCCCCAATTCCATCTCCTCTCTTGGTGGTAACTTGGTTTCAGAGAGAGCAGGGGCGATCACAATCAAGGCTGGCCCCCGGGTCCGAGCGCACCAGCCTCCCAGTGGTGCCTCAGCCTTCCTCTCACCTGCAGCTGGTCCTCGAGTCCCCACAGCAGCATCCAGCCCTGTCCTTCATCCTTCCCAGGGGCATGGACTTGCTGGATGTCTTTGATCGCAGGAGTGGCCAGGATCGGTGGACTCTGCATCCCTCTCTAGGTTCTGTCCAGGCTTCCTACTGCCCAGCCAGTGAGGAGTTGTTCACGCCCACCCCCACACCCCTCCCATTCTCTGTGGAGTCCCCGGACACATATCCCAGCTACTCCTCCAGGTGGGCACAGTTGCAGGGATAAAAAGTTGCTTGGAGTTGGTTCAAAAAAAGAAGAGGGGCCCAAACAATTTCATACAGCAAGAACAGCTATGATTGTTGGATGGGACAAGAGAGTATCAATAGAGGATTGTTTTGAAATTATTATATTATCATTTTATATTTGAGACAGGGCCTTGCTCTGATGCAAGTTCACTGCAATCTCCAACTCCTGAGCTTGGTTGATCTTCCGGCCTCAGCACTGAATTGTGTACTCTGAAAAGTTATATTGAAGTCCAGCCCCAGAACCTGGGAGTGTAACCTTGAAAACAGGGTGGTGAAATAGCTGGGACTACAGCCATATGCCACCACACCTGGCTAATTTTGCTGCCTTTTTTTTTTTTTTTTTTTAAAGATGAGGTTCACTCAAAAGGTCCTCCTGCCTTGGTCTCAAAGTGCTAGGATTATAGGCATGAGCCACCACTCCTGGCCTGAAATGCCTGTGGCTCAGTGGGTAGGGCACTGGCCCCATATACCAAAGGCGGCAGGTTCAAACCCAGCCCCAGCCAAACTGTAACAAAAAAAATAGCTGGGCATTGTGGTGGGCGACCGCAGTCCCAGCTACTTGGGAGGCTGAGGCAAGAGAATCACCTAAGCCCCAGGAGTTGGAGGTTGCTATTATATGAGCTGTGATGTCATGGTACTCTAACGAGGGTGACAGAGTTAGACTCTCTCTAAAACAAAAAAAAAAAAAAAAAAAAAAAAAGAAAGAAAGAAAAATACATATAAAATAAAATTTGCCATTTTCACTATTTTTAGGTGTACAAGTCCAGTGACATTCACAATATTGTATACTCATCACCATTGTTTCCAAACAGAAGCTCTGTACTCATTAAGCAGTAGCCCCCTCCTGCTCAGCGCAGCCCCCGGTAACCTCTAATCTGCTTTCTAGATCTTGCAGGCACAGTGGAATCTGCAGAGAAGGTGTGTGCTCATCTTCTTCCTCTCCACAGGGTCAGGTAGATACTTCCCCAAAAGGTGGGCTTGCAGATTTGCAGAGTTGAGGGCCAGTTGGATCAGAGAAGGGTCGGCAAGCTCCTTGGCTTTCCTGCGTGGGCCACGCGCTGCTGCCCGGCAGGCCCAGTGCTGTGGTTCCAGCTCTCCCGCATGAGCCACGCGCTGCTGCCCGGCAGACCCAGTGCTTCAGTTCTGTTCCTCACTGGCATCAACCTGACTCTAGCGCCTCTTTCTCTGTTAGTTCCAAACTGGCCACAAGTGAGTGTCATTGTCCCACAACCCCCAGTAGGTTAGCACTTCACACCCTGTGGCTACTCCATGAAAGCTGGTTGAAAAGGGGGAGGAGTGAACGAGTTAGATAAAGTGATATTTTATTTAGTCTTAAATCTCATAAGGCCCTAGTGAAGACTAAATTGAAAGCAGCAGAGTTGTCCAGAAAACACACGGTTTCTATAGTTCAGCAGTGCTAGTGCAACCCGGAGGCGCCACCGACTTTCTGTGGCATTTCCCAGTGGGATTGAGCCTTTCGTCTCCAAACAGTAAAATATTAGCAGACGGTTTGCAAGTTTGATATGTTAGATTAAACCAGGTGTGGATATGGAGTGCCTGGTGTCTGGTAACTAGTGGGCATTTGCCTGGAGTTTGCTGCCCACCTCAAAGGAGTCTTGTTTATGAACTTGGCGGCTGCCTCTCTGATTTGGCTTGAGTACATCCCTTCTGGGGAAGCCCATGCAAGTGGCAAGTGCATTGCTGTTGAGCTATTCCTGCAGGGAGAGGAAACCGAAGGTGGTGTGTGGTGACAATGGCACCGCATGCTGGGAGAGGTGGACATGGCCCCGATGCTACCTACGGCCGTTCCAGCTTGCATCGAGTGTCTGGGTACGCCCCTCCAGCCTGTGTGCTGGGAGACGTGCCTCTCCTGCCAGAGCTGAGAGCTCACCTCTATTTATCCTGAATTTCTTGCTGTGCCAGATCCACTTTGACTTTGAACTTTAAGCAAGTAGCTCTCTGGGTTATGTAATTGGCACTGCTCTGAATGGGAGCTGGAAGGAAGTAACAGAAATTGTGTGAGGGGAACGTAAGAGTGATCTGTCCCTGCTCTGAGGCAGGTGGCAGTTGGCAACTCCAGGCAAGGTGGAGGTTGGGCCGTGGCCCCTCACCCTCCCTATGCCTTGCTGAGGCAGGTGTCTTCTCTCCCCACAGCCCCTCCTGCACCTGTTGCCTCAGGCTCGGCAAGGGGCCGGGCGGAGCAACGGGAAACACAGTGAAGGTGAGGGTGCTGCAGCCCTCAGATCCTTAGACCTACCTGGGGAGCTTCCCAGAGGTTGGGGCTAAGCCTGCTTACCCATATGTTCTAAAGCTCTCCAGGCATATCTGGCAGCAGCCAGGCTTACATCCTTGGACTGAAGGCATCATTTTCCCAGATGACATTTGCATTATGATGGCTGTTTTAGAATCTGTTGAGACCCACCAGTCCCAGGGTGTCATGATCCTGGAATTCAGTTGCCCCAAGCCAACTGTCTTCCCATTGACTGTGGTTTCCTCACAGTGTTGGAGGTCACAGGGGCTTCCCATAGTGGCATTAGAGTCTTGGCTGTGTTACATTTGCATGCGATTCCTGTTTAGCTCATTTATTTATTGTTTCTCATTGGCCTTTGTATGAAGTGAACGGCCCTGTGCATTTTCACATACTTGATAAATTCTCGTATTCAATCACCAGCTGGAGCAAGACACAGATACCAACCAGCCCAAGAGCCTCCTCGGACTTGTTTTCAGTGACTGTCCTCTCCCCCCAAGAGTGATGTTTGTCCTGACTGCTCTCTGCATAGACTGGCTTTGTGTGATCTTGAACTTGACATAAATGGGGTCATGCAGCATCTGCTGTTTTCCATCTGGCTTCTTTCATGTAACTGTGTCTTTGAAATTCATCCATATTGTTGCACCCATATTATTCATTTCATTGCTGAGTGGAGTGGACTGAGTGTTTATGTCCCCCTCAAATCTGTACATTGAAGCCCAAATCCTCAGTATAATGGCATTTGGAGGTCATGGGTGTGGGACCCTCACGAGTGGGATTAGTGCCCTTGGAAGGGGGCGAGGATACCAGAGCCAGTTGTCTGTTCTCCGCTGTGTGAGGACGCAGTGAGAAGATGGCCATCTGTAAGCCAGGAAGGGGCCCTCACCAGACACTGACTCTGCTTCCGCCACTCAGTCTATGATATTCTGTTCTAGCAGCCTGAACTAAGATGATGTGTCACATCCAGAACAGACTTATCCTTTCTCTCATTGACATACACTCAAATTATTTCCAGTTTGGGGCTATTTTAGAGTTTCTGGGAACATTCTTATGTTCATTTCTAATTTTAAACATATGATATTAACTGGATTTGTTTCATCAAACCTTTAAAATACAAGTTTTGACATTTAGGAATATTGTAAGGGAATAGACTTGTAAGAAATCTGTTTAGTTTTGAGGCAAAGTGCAGAATGAACCATTGCTCATTGCATTTGTATTTTAGTAATCTGTTTGAGTTTAAAGATATACTGGTCACTATTGAATTTGCTAAAAAAAAAAAAAAAGGATTCGTGGACTTTGTGTGAGGCAAGAGTACCCATGGCATTGCTGAGTCTCATTAATCCTAATGTCCTGGGAGGCAAATGGGACGGAACCAGGAGCCAGAGAAAATATGTAAAATAGGATGGCAGCGCAGGATACGTTCCACGGCTGGGAACTGCAAGCATTGTTGATATGTGTCTGTAATATACAAAAGCACCCCACAGACTGTCAGTTATGCCTCCTGTTCAGTACAAATCTTGCCTTTTGAAAACATAGCATGAGTGTTACAGGTGGTGTTTGAAAACCACATAGTTAAAACTGATGACTGTATTTTCTAAGTTGCTCCGGGCTTGTGGCTAAATTGGGAAAAAGGGAGAGGCATTGACTCTATAACCCAAGTTCAGTCACTTATTTAATGCAGGGAATGTGGGGAAACCTCATTAAAGGTGAGAACATAGGAAATGTTATTCCACGCCCCAAACCAGGAAGGGGCCCTCACCAGACACCATGGGGTGGACTCCTGTACCCAGTCCTCCTAGCTGCTGCTTCTTTTTTTTATTATTATTAAATCATAGCTGTGTACATAAGTGCAATCATGGGGTACAATGTGCTGGTTTTATATACAATTTGAAATATTTTCATCGAACAGGTTAACATATCCTTCACGGCATTGTCTTAGTTATTGTGTTCAGACATTTATATTCCCTCCTAGCTTCTGAGGGTTTCTATCTATAATCCTTCCCAAACATTTAAATTTTAATCATCAGCTTATCTGTGTTTATCTGAGTAATGGCTTTTCTGGTCCAAGGAGAGGGTCCTGGATTTGGCTCCCCAAGTTTTGAGTTCATTGGGAACCCCCAGAGAGCAGCCATTGTCCCCAAGGGCGTGGTTCTGCTGAGCCTGCCAGGAAGGAACAGCAAGGATAGGTGGGCCTGGGTGTGATCTAGCATGTTCTTTATTCTTCTTTCTAACCTTTCTGCAGCTGAAAGCACCTTTGAGGGGATCTGGCCCAACCCTGACAGCCGTGCAGGGTGACAAATAGTACATTGCTTTTTTAGACATCTAATTACTTTTCAAACAATGGGCTTGTGCACCCTGGTTCCATGTGTGAAAGAAGATGCTATTTGCTATTCACCATTGACAGAATACTATCCATTTAGTGTTTTGAGCTCTTTGTTTATTGACTGATAAGAAAGCTATGTAGCCCCCCAGGCTGCAGTGTGACCACTTTCGCATGATAGCCAGTCTCTTAAAATTCTGCCGCTGAACAGACGGGTCTGTTTGTTCATCAGTTGTTCCAAATGATCAAGTCTCCTCACTCTTGGGCTCATTATTCCTGAGCATGGTACATTTTAATTATGAGGTATCTAAATTCTGATGGTGACCTGAAGAAGGTACTGCTGTTGACACGGACTTATCATTTTAATGGTACACTGCCGGCACTGTTTAAGTCCTCACCGTGCATAGCCACACACAAATGCATACACGTGTGCCGTAACATACACATGCTGCAGTGTAGTGAAACACAAACGTCTCATGTACCACACAGCAGACACTCAGCACTCAGATACGCGCAGTACGCAAGGGCACCCCTCGCACACCAAATACACATTACACACGCTCACATGCGTAGTAAAACAGACCACGTAAACACCATCACCTTAGGCACACACTTTGCAAATACAGTCCATGCCCGCTTCCTCCCTCTGAATCTGTTTGAATAAATGCAAAGTCTTCTATTAAAAAATTTCAAGGCCAAATGAGAACATCAAAGATAACATCCGACTGCATTCTGAGAGGTCAAACAGATTTATGATGTTGGAATTCTATTTGTTCAGCCTTCCAGCCCTGCAGTTGAAGGATGTAATACTTTTTCCCACTATGAAATTCATAAACAAATCATCTAAGAGTAGTCATTTTTACAGAGTAATACGGCACAGTGTCACTTCACCTAAATTTAAGGGTGACGCAGAATGGATGGATGAACTTCCGTATTGAACACAGAAGCAGACATGCATCACAGTTTGAAATAAGTGAGTTCTTAATTCATGCCACCCAGGTTATCTCGCTAACTTCTTCCCTTCTTTTACATTTTTATTATAAAATATATCATAGATACAGAGAAAAAATATTCGAGATTAACATATAGCTTAGTGAATTATTTTAAGATGGAAACCCTTGCAATTATTACCCACATCAAGAAATAGAATTTTGCTAGTCTTCTTGGAGAATCTTCACATAAATTGTTCCTATTGCTGGTTTGAGTTTTTAAAAAATCATGAATGAGTATTGAATTAAGTCTAATTTTTTTTTTTTTTTTGTAGACAGTCTTACTATGTCGCCCTGGGTAGAGGACCATGGCGTTACAGCTCACAGCAACCTCAAACTCTCGGGCTTAAACTATTCTCTTGACTCAGCCTCCCAGGCAGCTGGGACTACAGGTGCCTGCCACAATGCCTGGCTATTTTTTGTTGCAGTTGTCATTGTTGTTTAGCTGGCCTGGGCTGGGTTCCAACCCACCAGCCTTGCAGTATGTGGCTGGTACCCTAACCACTGTGCTATAGGCGCTGAGCCTATGTCTAATGTTTTTACATTTACTAAAATAAAAACATGATTTTTCTTACCCAGGGTTTTTTTTTTTTTCTCTTGATAACATAATGATGAATTAGATCGATTGTCTTTGAATACAAAATTGCCTTCCATTCCTGGAATAAAGCCTATTTGTCATGATATACTGTCCTTTGTATACATCACTAAATTTCATTTGCTAATTATTTTTAGAAATTTTGAGTAGTGTTCATGAGAGAGATTTATACATAAAAGTTGGGAGGTATTCCCTCTCTTTACTGTCTTTCAATGATTTAGAGTAAGATTTATTATTTCTTTTTATGAAATGAAATAATTTACAGATCAATTAGTTGGACCTTGGGACTTCTTTGTGGGAAGGTTGATAATACATTAATAATTTTAATAATGATTTGCTAAAAAAATTTAAAAAAATAAGAAATTAAATTCTCTTTAGTTAATACACGTTGGACTATTCATATTTTCTCTATTCTTCTGTTGTAATTGTTTAGATGGATTTTTAAAAGAAATTTATGGATATAATTGAGGTTGTCAAATTATTATAAAGTAAACTTATTTTATAATACCCTTTTATCTTCTTAATGTTCATGGATCTGGTAATTGATTTTTCTTTTTTATTTGGAAATTTTTATCTTAATCATGTTCTCTTTGGCTAGGAGTTTATTATTTCAATGAATAACTTTTGATTTTGTTTATTTTTTTATTAGAATTTATTCCATTGGAGTTCTGCTCTTAGCATTATAATAAATTTCTTCCTTCTTTTTTAATATGTACATTTTAAAGCTGTACATTTCTCGGCGGTGCCCATAGCGCAGTCGGCACGGCACGGGCCACATACGCCTAGGGTGGTGGGTTTGAGCCCGGCCTGGGCCTGCTAAGCAGCAATGACAACGGCAACAACAACAACAACAACAAATAGCCGGGCATTGTGGTGGGCACCTGTAGTCCCAGTTGGAGGTTGCTGTGAGCGGTGATGCCACAGCACTCTACCCAGGGTGACAGCTTGAGACTCTGTCTCAAAAATAAAATTAAATTGTCCATTTCTCATTGTTTCCTGCTTCTGTCAGGCTTTTTGGGAAGTCAGCTCCGACTGTCACTTGTGCTCATTTGAAGGGAATGTGTAATTTCTTTGGTTTTTAAGATTTTCTTTTTGTCCTTGATTTTTAGCAGTCCAACATTATCGATGTGCCTAGATTTGATTTTGTTTGCATTTCTCTTGCTTGAAGTTTGCTGAACGTCTGTAATATTGAAGGTGTGAGTCAGTGTGCAGTGTCCTCAGACCTTACCTCTTTGAATATTGCTTCCCGCCCCCTCCTCTCTGCCCTCTCGTAATCCAATTATATTTTGACTTTCTGAGTATACTCCACAGTTTTCTTAAGTTTTAAAAATTGTTTTTTCTTTCCTTTTCACTCCTGTCCTTCAGTGTGGGTATTTTTCTATTGTATTGTGTTCTAGTTTGTTGATTCTGTATCTGATCTATTAAAACTACTCTTAATTCTTAATTTTGGATATTATGTTTCCCAGTTCTGTAATACCCACTAATATAGTTTTTAATAAACTCAAATTCTCAGTTGCTATCATTTTATTTGGATTGCCTCTCTTTTCCTCTATTTTCTTAAGGATATTAATCGTAGTTATTTTAATACAATTGTCTGCTATCTCTAGTATTTGGATTATCTGTGGAACTAATCAGTCATTTGCATTAAAAATTTTTTTTTGAGCATATGGCCTTATCTTTTCTCATGTCTAGTAAATTTTTGTAAGCTGAATACTTTGTATGAACGATGGTGGAGTTTCCCATGACGCCATTTTCCAAGGAAGGGAGCTTCCTATTTTCCCTTTTAAGGTAGACTGAGAGAGGTCAACTCCCACCATCCACTCAGGGGTTGAGCTGTGTCAAGGCTTGGTGCGGTTTTGATAAGTTTCAGTCTACTTCTGTTCTCAGGGTTTTAATCAAGAGCTTGCAAAGTCTTTGCATCCCCAGTTCAGAAAGACTGTGGGTGATTCAGCTGTGCCGTGGGAGGGGCAGGCTCTGTGCTCACACTCCTGACCGCCTGCCTGTAGAATCTGGCAGATGTCTTGATGGAGAGAATGGTCCTGTGTTGCATGCCCTCCAGCCTCTAATTTGGTCCCACGTGAACAGTCAAATCTTTGCTTAATTTTCTTTTCTCAGCAGTGACTTTTGCCAGTGGCTGAGCTTTGATACTCAGCCTCCAGCTTTACCCAAGGTTGTCCAGTGCCCCCGAGGGAGCAGCCGTCCCTCCTGGTGCCTGTTCCTTATGTGCTGTCATTTTGTGTTGAGTTTCTTTTTGAGTCCCTTCCCTCGAAGGGTCTTTATTTCCTTGCCACCTCCAAATAGATGGAAAATTTTACTGCCCTTTCAGAAACTTGTAGCTTGGCTCTTGAGCCCATCCTGCCCTGACCTTTCAGCCAAAATGACCTGCAAGTGTCTCGTGAGTGGAATCAGCAACGCATTTTAGGTCCTCCCCTGCAGCAGGATCCTCCGCCTAGCCCCACACCATCTCTAACAGCTTTCCTCCTTTCTCTCCCCCATTGCTGGCAGCAGCTTCTCCCCCAATCCAAATGTGATTGCTTGATCACTGGGCGCTGTTTAAAACTGGGAGATGTTTCAGGGAGAGATAGGTGCCAGTCATCCTTCCTTCTCTATGGAATTTTAGTTGATTCCACAGGTGACTAATGCTCTGAAAATTACTTTTATCATTTATTCTTTTCTTTTTGTTGTTATTGCTTCTTAGTTTTTCAGGTCAGGAGCACTGGCCGTGACACATAATATCCTGCTTCAAAGTGGAAGTGTGGGGCACATGTTCTGACTTACATTTTTATAGCTTGATGACTTGATTCAACACCAACACATCCTGCCCCACGTGGCATCCCTCGGATCTCAATACTTTCAGTGTAGCTTCTCACATGAAAGGCATCTTCTCTGGCCACAGGCTGGGGTTTTTCTTTGAGAATCTGGCATTCCTTAAAAGAATGGAATTTGTGAAACTAACTTCATTACAATTATGACACAGCTCTCAAGCTTTTGGACACAAATAGCTCGGACTTGTGGTACAATTTCTTAAGTATTCTCCATGTGATTGTAAGGTAATGGTGGTGCTAATCCAAGTGTCCCTTGATTACCACAGCTCCTGGCATTTTGGAGTTTTTCCTTTGAAGACACAGAGATGGAGGAGAGTGTTACTCGGGAGTTTTGGGCTCTTGATGTGCATAATTTACTGAGACGGGAGAGAGTAAGTATTGGGTTGGGGACTATAGAGAGGGGGTCGGATCTAAGTCTGTGCAGACATTTTGCACAGTGATCCACTCAGATCTCTTTTCCTGTATCCCTTTTCCTCTTCAGGATCATCAAGCCACCAGCTGCCAGAGATCCACTGGATTTTCCTTCTTCAATTTTTCAAGAAGAGCTACTTTATCACCTAGGTTATAGGCTTACACCACTGCGAGCTTATTTAATGATTTCGTAACCCAAGAGAGTGTGTCCACTCACCATTCCCGGCAAGGTTGTCAGTGGAGAGAAGGGGGAGAGAGAGATGCTTGGGGGAAGGTTCTTTAGGGTAGAAAGCAGGCACCGGTTGGAGTGGGACGAGTCATGTTGGTGGCGTGTGATGGCCACAGCAAGGCATAGTGAAATGGCTTCAGTCTTGGAGAAGAAAACTGAAGGTGACACCATGGAATGGGCATGAGAGAGCAAGGATGGAAGCCAGTGGGTTGCCATAGGTGGAGGTCAGGGTGGAACGGCGGGGGCGGAACATGGGGGGTCAATGGCGGGGCGTTTCCATCTGCCGATAGTCATCCCCATTCATTTGCACATCCTGTCTAATCAGACTGCAACTCTTTCTCTACTTATATCAGACTTGGTTTGGTGCAAGTGACTCTGCATCATACAATCTGCTGACATTCTGGCTGGAAGTGGTTTCCCCCTCCTTTGCACAGCTAAAGCACATGGAAACACTTGTGTAGCCCTGTGAGTGGTTGCTGTGCTCTGAGGTGGCGTGTTTGTTGCCAGCGTGGGCTCCAGGCTCAGATTTCCTGCACCCAGGTCCAGCTTCCGTGATTACTCACTGTATCTAGAGCAAGTTAACTTTTCTCATCTGTGAACTAGACTAGATCTTGGTAACAACTTCAGTGAGTTTTGTGATGATTCAACAGGTCCTTACATTTCATCTGATGAATATGTATCCTAATTAATACTTAGAATACACTGGGCACTCAGCCACGTTACCTGCTATGCTTCCTGCTAGTTTAGTTGAATTAACACACACAAAGAGTTTAGAATGCATTATACTTTTTTAAAAATTTTATTTCAGATGAATATGAGGGCACACACGGTTCGGTTACTTTGTCTGCATGTGTTACGTAGAGTCCAAGTTGTACTGGAGCCCTTCACCCAGGGGTGTGCTGGGTGCCCTCACATTGCGCCTGCTGGGCGAGAGCTTTCCAATACCCTCACTCCTCTCCTCTCCTGTCCCTCCTACCCCCCACCACTTGAATTCAACTGTGTTTTTCTCTCATGTGGGTGTGTCATTGTTCATCTGCTGGTTTCATATTGGTATTGAATACATTGGATGCTTGCTTTTCCATTCTTGAGATACTTTACCTAAGGCGAATGTTCTTCAACTCCATCCAGGTTACTACAAAAGATGTAAAGTCTCCATCTTTTCTATGGCTGAATAGTACTCCATGGTATACATACACCACAGTTTTGTTAATCCATTCGTGGGCTGATAGGCACTTGGGGGTGATTCCTCACCTCGGCAATTGGAAATTGAGCTGCAATAAACATTCTAGTGCAAATGCCCTTATGGTAAAATAATTTTTTTACTTCTGGGTAGATACCTAGTAATATGTCACACGTTAAATCAGTGTTATTCCTTGTTCTTGACTGTCGAATGTTTGGTGACAGAATGTGTCTTCCCTGCAGGCAAGGGCACCTTAGTGGCTGATCTTAGGTGTCAGGGAGGCCCCTCAACATTCATGGGAGGGAACGCTCTGGAAGGCGACTTTGCAAGTGATGGTTAGGTGTCCAGATCAAGGTCAGTCTGAACCAGAAGTTGTGGCAGTCCAAGCCTGAGGGCGTGAATGCGAGTGTGCTCTTGTAAAGGTCAGATCTTTCAAGTTTCCCAAAATAACCGTAAGAACCATATAACACAGGATGGAAAGGGCTCACGAGGATGGAAAGCGCTGGGAGCTGGAGTCATGGCGAGGACCTGGGATGGGAATTGAAAACTGAAATTCTGTGCTCTAGCTGGGCACCAAGGCTGGGGCAGGAGGAAACCCAGCTTCCTGGTTCACTTCCACATGATGTGTCCCCTGCTGCTCCAGGACCCGTGAAAGGAGAAATCTGTGCAAATTGTCACCTCAGGCTCTCAGGAGTCAGCCCTGGCAGGGATCCTCCTGCAGAAACAAATAGGGCTCGTTCTGTGAGAGCTGTCTCAGGCAGAAGCTGTAAGGGCTGGTGGCCACCCCAGGCCAGGAGGCAGAGCCTGGCTGTCTGCAGTGGGGTCCCAGGCCTGCCCCGAGCAGCTGTGGGACCGCTGTTCTCACGTCAGGAAGTGAATTTATACAGTGAGGTCAGTGTGACTAGAGACAAAATAATCATTATCTGGAAGTTCCAGGACATATATTCATGGTTCAGGGCTTTTTAAACAAAGAAATAATAAAAACAATTTAGAAAAACAAATGAAATGGCAAACATTTGTAAAATATTTATGAGACACAGGGTCTTATTATATGCAAGAATTTATTAGGTGATTTTTTTTTTTTTTTTGTCTTGTAAAGACCTATTTTTGGAGCCAATGAAATTATTCTAGAAAATGCATAAATTGGTTAGGATTAAAAATGCACAGATAAACCAAAGACTTTAATTATAATTGTAATTTAATTATTTTTTTTGGAAATATGCAAAGCAATTTGCATTTTTAATCTTTGTCAACATTCCCCTCCCTAAATTCTTGGCTTATATAATTTATCAAATAAAGTAAATCTGAAGTGTGAGGGGAAGAAGTCGGGTTCAATGAAATTGCCTGCTCTCTGACTGTGACAATGAGAGGCCTCAGTGTACAGACTGGCCGCGTTAGCAAGTAAGTAGACTTCTGGTTTGTAGAGCATTGAAAAGGAATGGTGTTCATTCTCTTGTATTTGACTTACTTTATGGTGAAATTTTTGTAATTTCTGGGCACCATACTTGAACAGTGACGTTGGCCAAGGGGAACAAGAAAAAACAGAAAAGCTGAGGACAGTGGGTGATTAGAAGCTATCTTACAGAGAGGGCACTTCAAGGAGTAGGGTTCTTTTTCTTTTTCTTTCTTTCTTCTTTTCTTTTCTTTTTTTTTCCGTTGGAGATGGCGTCTCACTTTGTGGCCCTGGTAAAGTGCTGTGGCATCACAGCTCACAGCAACCTCAAACTCTTGGGCTCAAGCTATTCTCTTACCTCAGCCTTACAAGTAGTGGGGACTACAGGCACCCACCACAACACCTGGCTATTTTTAAAGACAGGGTCTTGCTGTGGCTAAGGCTGGTCTCAAACTTGTGAGCTCAGGCAATCCACCTGCCTTGGCCTCCCAAGTGCTGGGATTACAGGTGTGAGTCACCATGCCCAGCCCTCTTTTTTCTTTTTTTTTTTTTTTTGAAACAGAGTCTTACTCTGTTGACCAGGCTGGAGTGCCATTTGGTCAATCTAGCTCACAGCAACTTCAAGCTCCTGGGCATGCTGCCATGATACTGAGATTCTCTAATTCAGGGTGGCTAGCAGAATTTTCTGGGATCATGGAAAAGTTACACACTATGCTGTCTAATACAGTAGCCAGTAGCCACACATGGCTATTAAAGATTTGAAATGTGGTTAAGTGTGATGAAGGAACAAATTTTAGAATTTGATTTAATTTTAATGAACTCAAATTTAAATTTAAATAGCTACATAAGACTAGTGGATACCATATTTGAAATGAAGACCTGTGTTATTACTTGTCTATTATTTTGGGCATATTTTATCTTTTCCTTTTTTTCCAATGATTTATTAAAGATAGTAACCAACTTTTCCAGGATATTTGATTACATTTATTTCACATATCATCATATAGAACTTGCAACATCACTTGGATTTGTTTCTTCTCTTAAATGCTTCATATTTAAGATGTGGGCCTCTGGGTGGCAAAATCTCTAAGGCCTTTTAAGCCTCATAATAATTTTATTTAATGATGGTTTTGCTAGATGTAACAATCTAGGCTATTCAGTATTTTGAAAATGCTAATCCATTTCTTTTCTTTCATGCATTGTTGCTAACAAAAATCTGATGTCAACCAAATTATTTTTTATTTTTATTATTTAGAGACAGGATTTCATTATGTTGCTAAGGCTGGTCTCAAACTCTTGGGCTCAAGCAGTGTCTCCTCCTCACCCTCCCAAGTAGCTGGGCCTACATGCACGTGGCAACTCACCCAGCAACCCAATTCTTGATCCATTATGTATGACAAGTTCTTTATTTCTGGCATCTTAATTTTTTTTTCTTTTTTACTTATTATTTTGAAATTTTATTAAAATATATTTAACTTATCACTTTTCTTTGGCACTCTATGGGATTTTTCAATATGACCTACAACTTTTTATAAAATATAATTCCAGGGAATTTATATTTTATTTTTTCAGATATGTATGAATCCCATTCTGATTTCCTCCCCCTCCCCAAATCCCTTTATATGGGGGGGGTTGGTGCTTTCCCCCAAATTCCTTGGGGGGTGTGTGGTGCATTGCTTCTTTCCACATCCCTCTTATTTTTTTCTGTGTTTACTAATTTTTGGTCCTTTCTTTCTTCTTTCTGGAATTGGTATTCCTCTCATATTCCGGCCTTCCAGTTTGCTGTTTTGTTCTCAGCTCCTTCCATTCTGACATTAATCCCATTTATTTTATTCTCTATTTCAATTATTACATTCTTCATACTAAATGTTTTTGTTTTTTTCTATGAAGATTTTTTGCATCATATAACTAATATAGTCCCTTATCTCTTTTCACATATTTATTAGTCTAATTATAAATTCTTGGTGGGATATTTCTGCTTCTGATGGACTCTGTAATCTACTAAGTTTTTCTTTTTGAAATGTTATGCCCGTCAACAGTCTTCCTTTTTTCTTTTTCTGCCCTGAGAGTTCCTTTTCCCCTGGGTATTGCTGCTCTGTCGTCATGCACGGGGAGGAAGGGTCAGCTCTTTGCCTCCGTCCCAAGGAGCTCAAGGTGTGGTGTGGATGAACTGTGTGGAGACTAAGCTCTGGCAGACGCAGTTGCACTTGGCCCCTGCCTACAAAACCTCTCATCAGCTTAGGGCTGTACCCACCTTCCTACTGGGAGCAGCAGCTGAGGGGAAGGCTTAGATTGGAATTCACCAGCCCCGGGGAAGATGTGCAAGCTTCTGCTTGAAGTTTATCAACCTCTGCCTATTTTTCTCAGCTTCTCATAAACACAGAATATTTGGCTGCTCCCAGGGTTCCTCCTGTGGCAATCTGGACCAGAGTTCAGAATCACCACAGTTTTCAGTGCAGACATCATCCCAAGAACATGACTGAAGGTTGAAAGCTGAACTCCCTCGGAGCTTTGCACGGCATCCTGCTCCTCATGTCCCAGGCCTAGTCGGCCATCCAGTGAGTTCCTAATGGCACCTGCCCCCTCCTGCATGACGAGGTATTTACTGTCACAGGTCTCTGGCTTGATTTTGTGAGTTCAGCACTTGGTAGGAACCAAAGAAAAGATTTGTAATACTCTCTAATTAGAGACTCACCTGTTTGTAAGGAAGTGAGTGGTGCAAAGACTTTATTCACAAACAAGGAAACATATCTGGTTTCGGCCCAAATTCAGGCTTAATTCAGAACATGTGGTAATCTGGACAGAGTTTCAGATGTTTCACCACGTACCACATATTTTATCTTTGAATGTTTATTTTCAATAAAAATAAAATGGAATATTGGCTGGGGTCATGCAGAGGGTGATTTAGATGGAAGTGTATAAAATATGTTTCCCTTTTAGTTAATAGATCTGTGTTAAAGTGTATAAAATATGTTTCCCTTTAATTAATAAAGTTAATGGGAACGTGTTTCTCCCTAGGACTCTTAGTAGTAAGGTTATGGAAGTGATTTTGAAATGCAATTAGATAGTTGGGGTGTGGCTTTATCTCCCGGTTGCCATTCGTGAGAGCTTAATTTTGGTCTCGAGAAAATAATGCTGTGCCTGTAAGATACTTGCCAGACATGAACTTTTCAAGGCAAGAAGCAGAAGGGTGTTTTATTTCTAAATTTAAGCCTTGAGATAGTTACCTCAGGGAAACTAGGAAGCATGCATGAAAGACAACTTTAGAGACGTCACCATTAAAAGAAATCGGTCATTTATGATTTTTATATTTTAAAATATTTAAAAAGCATAGAAAAGGATCCTGGAGACATAGCCGTCCATGATTTAACAAATGTTAGCGTCTGACCACTTCTGCTTCATTGGTGTTTTTATAGCGTGCTTTGTATTTTTCTATATTTGACACATTTAAAAAACAGACATACAACCACAGAAGCAAGCACGATCATGCGTTTGGTGAACATATTCTTCAGCACTAACAGAGACAAATGGCCTGGCAGGGAGGCCTGGGAGTCTGTCCTTCACCGTCGATGGGTGGGTGTCATCTGCTCATATTGACACTGGATTAGTCTCAGTGGCCACGTAAGCACATAAAGCACATGGCCCAGAAAGATTTGAATGTGCAGTTGTACAATCCTGGTGTCCAAAAGGCTTTTGGGCCATGGGTTCTGACTCTGCAGCTTACTGATGAGGAAACTGGAGCTTGCAGATCAATATGCTAATGAGATACTATCTAGTGACACAGATTTGTTCCGTGAAGGTCATTTACTGAATAAAAGGGAAGTTATGGTGATGGGTCAGGACAGAGCACTGAGAAATGAGGCCTGCCTGAGCACCTGGGTCATAAATCAGGCACTTTGAAATGGTTTGTGTCTAGATAACAATGTCAAAATCGTTCTGCTGTGGCCTCCGAAGTGTATGAGCCAGAGTCTGGAATTATCCCCGGCTGCCGCAGCTCAGCATTCTCTCTCTGGCCTGTTGTGGACATGGGGACACAGACTATTGCCAGGGGCAGCTTTGCCTGCAGCTCGCAGGCAGTGGCATGGGACAGTGGGTTCCTTATGGTGCACACTTGGTAACAAGTGTTACAGTTTCTGTTCTTGTTTTTAAACCCCAGGACTTTCAGATTCTCTAACAGGCCAGTGAACACTGTTCCCCAAGCCTGCTCAGGGCACCTTTTCTCAGAATGCTACAGGACGTGGTCCCATAGGACACAGCCTAGGAAATGCTGGCCCAGAGGGAAGATGACGGAGGGAGTGGGATGGGATAAGTGAAGACAACCGTGTCCTTGCTGTGGAAGAGACCCTCTTTTAGAATGCTCTGTATGCCACCCAGCACTGAATCTTCCCAGACCTGTGTTAGGCAGATTCTGTTATTCCCCTGGTCATAGGGGTGGGAGTTGAGGCTCAGAGGTGTTATGGGATTCATTGGTGGGGCTGCGGCCACGCGCTGGTCGGCTCAGAGGTGTCACGGGAATTGTCAGTGGGGCTGTGGCCACACGCAGGTCGTCTCAGAGGTGTCACGGGAATTGTCAGTGGGGCTGCGGCCACGCGCAGGTTGGCTCAGAGGTGTCACGGGAATTGTCAGTGGGGCTGCAGCCACTCGCAGGTCGGCTCAGAGGTGTCACGGGAACTGTCAGTGGGGCTGCGGCCACGCGCAGGTCGGCTCAGAGGTGTCACGGGAATTGTCAGTGGGGCTGCGGCCACGCGCAGGTCGGCTCAGAGGTGTCACGGGAACTGTCAGTGGGGCTGCGGCCACGCGTAGATCGATCTCAGTTCCACAGCCCTAGCTCTTAAGCCCTGACCTCTGGCGCTGCCTCCAGCTCCCAGCCCTGCTTCTCTGTGGAGGTCAGAGAATTCCTCACAGTCTGTCCCTGCAGCCTGACCCTCAGGGACTTCAAATATGCCGTTCTTTTTCTCCCTTTAGCAGTTCACACCCTTTCACACTGAGCCTTCAGCTCAGTGTCCCTCTCATGCTGCCTCCCTGACTCGCCAGACCATGTTCCTCTGTTGCCCACTGTCACTTACCATGTTACTTATCACAGGTCATGTAAATACACAAATGCGGTCACCGAGGGGCACCCTTCCCTCCAGCACCGGCAGGAAGCAGGCCTGGCTCACTGTCCACAGCTGCATGTTGTTCCCAACAAAGGCAGGGGCTCCCCCTGTGGCAGGGCAGAGGGTCTCAGCAGCACTGACATTTTGACCCCAGCCTGCGGACTTCTGCTCTTGGCTTCAGCCAAGTCCTTGCTCCTGCCTCCCTGGCTCTGGGAGATGGGTTGACAGCTTCCAGAGGTGGTTCCTCCTGGGGACCTGGAGCTTAGCGCCGCCCTGGGAAAACGTGATTCCCTTGGCAGCAAGGCTGCTTGATTCACTGCGCGTGAGTGAAGCCCTCTGACAGGAAGTTTGGGCAGGCCTGGGGACTTTTGAGCTGGGCCTATTCACAGTTCAGGCTGCAAAGGGCAATGTAGCAGGAAAGCTCAATTGCAGACCAGCCTGGTTGTCTTGATGAGGGCCAGGGTTTTCAGGTGGACATGGAGGTGACACGTGTCACAGGGGACTGGAGGGTTGACTGAAATGAGGCGCGCAGGGAGTCGGATGCCCCTCACCCAGGACATGTACTCAGTGGATGATCGTTCCTTCCAGGGACTCCTATTTGGCTCTTTTGTCTGGGTTTTGTGCCTGAGGGTTCTATACCCAGAATCTTGGCCAGCTACTTGCCTGGGTCCTGACCAACCATGAGGACTTTCACTAGACAAAAATCTGTTGTTGGAGCAAGCTGGTGCAGGAAACCCAGCCCCGCAGTGAGCAACGGGGTGTCTCAGGCAGGCTGCTGAGCCCCCCTGAGCACCCACGTCTACGAAGTGAGGGTCAACGTGCCTGACAGGGTGCTGGCAGCCTCAGGAGCCTGGGGGAGCTACAGCTAAGAATGGGGAGATGCTGGTGGCGTGCCAGTCACAGACAAGTAAGAACTGGCTGCAGGTACCCCCAATCTGGGCTCTGCCTGGCCCCATGTAATTCGTGATGGGCTGGCTTTGACCTGGACTAGAAGCCCAGTATCTGAGTCTTTCACTTTTCTCCCAAGTTCATTCAGTCCATGAAATAAAATTAGATTTTAGTGTTTGTCTGAGCAAAGGGTTTGACTCATGTCTGTCCAGCTGCTCTTCAGGCAGGACTGAAGGACCATCTTGGCCTCAATACTAATCATCTGTGACTTGTTCCATTCTACTGAAGATAGTGCTGCTGTTCTGACCCCTGTCTGACTCTTGTGTGGATTTCTCAAGGTTAGGACTTGTAAGTTTGATTATGATTAATTCACATTTTCCAGTTATTTCCAGTAAACCATGGGGGATTCATATCATTAAGGGAGAACATATTTTCTACTAATTAAGGTCCATGAAGAACCATGTTCTTTATCTAACTGGAGGATAACAGACACCAGTGTGTGTGTGTGTATGTGTGTACATACTAGTGAACACTGACACATGTGTAGTGGTGTGGGCATGAGTGTATGTATGATAGGCATGTAAACACATGTATGTATGTACAGTACATATCTGTGTACATAAACATATTGAGAATTTACATGTCAAACACTCAAATACAGAGAAACAATATGAATTCTAATTAGCAACTAGTTAAATTTGAGATGCTTTTAAATTTGTACCAACTGTTCAAGTAAGAAAAGTTACATAGGTTTACTCTGACATTTTACGTATTGATTGAAAATTGGCATGAGAGTTTTCAATATAACATTTCAATATAACATTTCACGAGAGTTTTCAATATAACATTTCAATATAACATTTCAATATAACATTGCCTGTTCTATTGCTGCCCTGTCTCAGCCACAGGCATGCTGGAGCTGGATCACACAGCTTCATCAGAGCCAGCTTCCCAACTTCACATTCAGTAACATAGGGCAGGAGCTTAGAACTGGCCATGGTGGGTCTTTACACCAGGGCAAACAGCATATGCTACGAAGTAGGTCCGTTTCATCCCAGGAGAGCCACCTGTTAAACTGTTAAACATTTACCTGCATAACACTGCTCTGACTTCTGGTATTTGGAAGAACCCAATTTCAATATCACTTTTATATGTGAATCCTCGAAATCTCTTGGAGGAAAGTCGTGTGATCAGTATGTATTGCTGGGAGCACCTGAGTCACCTTGGCTGAGAGCCAGGGGTTGCTGTGCTAGGCGGCTGCCCTCTGTTTCTGTGCTAGAACGCTCGGGCCAATCCTCGTGACACTGGGAACACATCCATGTGCCTTCCTTTGTATTTCACAGCTCCCTTCAGTGACCAGGTGACAATGCCAAAGCACACACATTTTAATACCTGATGAGAAAACAATTTTGCAAATAAGGCCTTGCTGAAGACTTAGATAGATGTTCCTTTGAAACATCACAGGATCTGCCAAACCCTCCCTTCTCATCTGGTTCCATGGCACAGACACAAGCTGTCTGATAAACGCAACTACGGATGGGGCCTTCTCTAGGGGCACATCCAGGATGCAGTGACATGCTGGGAAGTTAATTTACCTGCAGGTATGGACACTGCCACTTTCCTTTGACATCAGAATTTAGTGATAAGTGTAAATTTGTTTAAGAAGGAACCCTTTAATAAGCCTAAAAATCTTTTATAATGCACCATTGACTGCATGACCATTGATTTTTCTTACAGCTTTATTGAGTTATAATTTACACACCATACAATTTACCCACTGTAAATGAACAATGATTTTTAGTAATATGAAGTTCTGTAACTATCACCCTGATCCAGTTTTAAACATTTTCTTTACCCCAGAAAACCCCGCTTTCCCTTTTCCAGTCAATCCTGCTCCACAGGCTGCGGCACACACAGGAATCTATCGATCTTTCTGTCTAATTGTTTTTTTCCTTTTCTATAAATTTGCATAAAAATGGAATCATGCAATCTGTATTGTGTCATGGCCGGCTTCTTCCACTTTGTACAGAGCTTTGAGGTTCATCCGTGTTGCCTATATCTGTAGTTTGCTTGTTTTGGTTGCTGAGTAGAATTCCATGGCGTAGATGTACTACATGTTTCCAGTTTTCCTATTGGAGGACATTTGAATGCTTTCCAGTTGTAGGCTAGGATGCTGCTGCTGTGAACGTTTGAGTAAAAGTCTCTGTGTAGATATATGCTTTCATCTCTCTTAGGTAGATAAACAGGAGTGAAATGGCTGGGAGGTGTGGTAAGCACATGTTCAGCCTTTCAAGAAACTGCCAACTGGTTTTCCAAAGTGGTTGCTCCATTTTACACCTCCCCTCCCGCCCCCAGGCAAGAGATAAGGGGTCTAATTCGGCACATCCTCACCTGCCGTTGGCATTTTTGGTCTTTTTGAGTATTGTAATTCTGGTGGGTGCATAGTATTAATAGTATTTCATTATGGTTTTTATTTTTCTAATTACTAGTTGTGTGCACTATATTTGGTAAAATGTCTATTCAAACCTTTTTCAAAAATTACACTGCTTGTCTCTCTTTTTAAATTTTTTTATTTTTTTGCAGTTTTTGGCCAGGGCTGGGTTTGAACCTGCCACCTCCAGCATATGGGGTCGGTGCCCTAGTCCTTTGAGCCACAGGCACTGCCCTGTCTCTCTCTCTCTCCCTCTCTCTTTCTCTCTCTCTCTTTTTAAATTTTTTTGTAGAGACAGAGTCTCACTTTATCGTCCTCAGTAGAGTGCTGTGGTGTCACAGATCACAGCAACCTCTAACTCCTGGGCTTAGGCGATTCTCTTGCCTCAGCCTCCCAAGTAGCTGGGACTACAGGCGCCCACCACGACACCTAGCTATTTTTTTTGTTGCAGTTTGGCCGGGGCCGGCACCCTACCCACTGAGCCACAGGCACCTCTGTGTCTCTCTTTTTTTATTAAAATATTGAGTTGTAATAGTTCTTCATATCTTCTGGGTAAAAGTCCTTTATCAGACATATGATTTATAGCTTATCTTTTATTATTGACATATTATACAGAGTAAAATTTTTGAATTTTGATACCATCTCATTCATCACTTTTTCTTTCATGGGCCGTGCTTTGTTGTCATATCTTAGAAAACTTTGCCTCAAACTCAAAATCACCGAGATTTTCTCTTATGTTTTCTTCTAGTACTACAAAAAATCCTGGTGGGGTTTTAATAGGGATTGCTTCATGATTATGTAGCTGCAGTATCGAGCCTTCCAATCTGTGATATATTTCTACATTTATTTAGATCAGCTATTCTCAACCTGTGGGTCATGACCTCTTTGTAACAATGAAAACACATCCTGCACATCAGATATTTACATTACGATTCATAGCAGTAGCAAAATTACAGTTATGAGCTAGCAATGAAAATACTTTTATGGTTGGGGGTCACCCCAACGTGAGGACCTGTATTAAAGGGTTGAGGCATTAGGAAGGTTGAGAACCGCTGACTTAGATGTTTAATTCTCCTCCGCAATGTTTTAGAGTTCTCCATGCACAGATATTCCACTTGTTTTGGTAAATTTATTTCTAAGTATTTTATGATTTTGGATGCTATTGTGAATAGAATTGCTTTCTTAATTTTATTTAGAATTGCTTGTGATTAGTCTATAAAAATACAATTGATTTTTATATGTTGCTATGACTTGGCTAAAATTGCTTATAGCTTTAGTAGTATTTATTTATTTATTTTAGAATCTCTGAAATTTCCTACATAAAAGATCGTATTGTTTGAGCACAAAGACAGTCTAACTCTTTCCTTTTCACTAGGGTTACATTTCCTTTCTTTTTCTTCCTTTACTGGACTCGCCCGAATCTCAAGACCATGTTGAACACAAGTGACGGAAGCCACGCCCTGCCTTGTTCCAGTCTCAGGGGAGCATTGAACCTTTTCAGAGCCATCACGTCAGCTGCGGGATTTTATTGGTTCACTTATCAGATTAAGAAAGTTCCCGTATATTCCAAGTGTTTTGAGAGTTTGTATCGTGGATAGTGTTACTTCGTCAAACAATTTTTGGCACCTATTGGGATGATGTGATATTTGTTCTATGTTTTCCTGGTTCGCTACATTCATCTAACAGTAGATGTTAGACTGTTCCTGGAATAAACCCTGTTGAGTCGTAGCGTTTGGTCCTTTTTTACATATTGCTGGATTTGCTTTTACTGTTTTGTAAAGAAGTTTTGCATCTACAGTCATTTTTGTTCAGTTCAAGATATTCCCAGTTTCCCCTCTGATTTTTCCTTTGGCCTGTAGGATTCTCTATTATTATCTCTTGTCTTGAAGTCTGTTTAGTTTGACATCACTACAGCCTCTCCCGCGCTCTCCGGTGGTCACCTCTGTTTACATCGTACCTACATTCTGTGTCTCCTTACTGCCAACCCACCTGGATCTTTAAATGCGACTCGTGTCTCTTGTAGAAAATAGATTGAGATCTTGCTTGTCTTCTGACAATCTGTGCTCCACTGGTGACGACTGTGTCTGCCACTTGCTGTACTTTCCCTGCTTGTCACGCCTTTTTGACTTTCTCAGCCTCCATTGCTGCCTTCTTCATGTTAAGCGAATAGCTGTCCTGCTCCATTTTACTTTCCCTGTTGAGTTATTCCTGTTGACCTCCAGGTATTCTTGCCACTTCCAGCCTAGAGAGCAGCCTCTTCTGGGGCCCCAGGGGTTACAGTCAGTCGTTCTTGGAAGTTCTCTCTCATCAAAGGGCTTCTCTCTTCCTCTCACATCCACAAAGAGTGACCATGTCCGCTGTGGCAGGGCCCAGAGGGGTGAGGGCGTTAGCTGCCGCAGGCAGGAGCAGGCAGAGCGCCCCGTCTCTGGTCTGAGTGACCATGTCCGCTGCGGCAGGGCCCAGAGGGGTGAGGGCAGAGCGCCCAGTCTCTCGTCTGAGTGACCATGTCCGCTGCGGCAGGGCCCAGAGGGGTGAGGGCGTTAGCTGCCGCAGGCAGGAGCAGGCAGAGCGCCCCGCCTCTGGTCTGAGTGACCATGTCCGCTGCGGCAGGGCCCAGAGGGGTGAGGGCAGAGTGCCCGGTCTCTCGTCTGAGTGACCATGTCCGCTGCGGCAGGGCCCAGAGGGGTGAGGGCAGAGCGCCCGGTCTCTGGTCTCCTCACGGCGCCTGGCCCTGGGCAGTGCAGGCCTGGCTTTCTCGCAGGTTCCTGCCCTTGTTGCTCTCTGGGCTCTCACAGCCCTGGGGCCAGTCCTGCTTTTCAGGGTCCAGGTGGCTCCTCACAGCCCCCTGGCATGGATGAAGCTGAGTAGACACTGGTGGTTCTGGCTTGGAGAGCAGCTTCTGATGGTGGGACTCCCTCTCAGGCATTGGGAACCTGGTTCACTGCTCTAGCTCCTGCCATGCCCTCCCGTAACCGGCTGGAAATGGGGCTGCTGCTGCGCTAACTCTGCCTTCATTTGCATTTGTCTCTCCCGTCCCCGCCTGGGCGTCGCCAGGGACATTGGTTGGTTCTGCCTCTTGGGAACCTCCAGGTAAGAAGTGAGAATCAGTTCTTCAGTTCCAAATACACATTCATTCTCCAGAGGGCTGTGTGTGTGTGAGTCAGCACCAAAGCAATGGAGAGATGTTTAGAGGCAATAGCAAAAAAGAACAAGTGCTCTCACTCTGATTTTCTTCCCTCAACCCTCCTCTCTCTCCCTTCCTGCCTGTTTTTAGGCATCATTGTCCAGCAGGGTTGAGGTGTGAAGAGTGAAGGGAAACACCTCCGCTGCGCTTGTAAATTCTCTCTGATTGGGACAACTTCAGTGTTGTGTCAGTGCCATCAGCTGAAGGTCACCAGGAGAGGACCTGCAGATGAAGAGCTGGGTTTATTACGCATTTCAGCACCCAGATCAGTGGGGCATCTCAGCAGAGTCTAGGAAGAACTCAGCATAGGTTGGGGCTTCAGGTGGGTGACTGGGGTGTGTGTGAGTGTAAGGAAGCAGGGGTTTGCTGCAGATTGGAAGCTTTCAGAAAACAGGGAAGGACCACAGGGAGGGAAGACTGTGTTGAAAGTAAAGCTGCACAGGCCCGAGGTGCTGGTTGCTCAGGCTAACTGAGACAAGGTGTCTGGGCCTCCATGGGTGCTGCAGTGACCTTACTTCCTCCCACGTAATCCTGCCCTCAGAGTCACCTTGTCTGGGGCAGGTGTCCTGTGAGAGTGATCATGTCTAAGAGGAGAAGAACGTGGCCCAGACATGAGTGCCTGGCCAGCCACCGCATGTCAGGGGCTGCTTCAATTGCTTTCTCCTCACCTGGCTATGTCCTCGTCAACCCTCGCGGCCTCTTGTAGCACAGACTTGCCCTTGGCTGTGTGTATGTGATAGTCTGTGTGCGTGTCTACGGGGCTACCAGGGAGAAGGGAGGGAAAACTTGTTTCATGCCTTGTGTGAATGACCAGGAGATGAAACGCCGTGCCTCACCCCATCCCACGGTCTGTTTGATGACTCTTTCATGTCTGGGGACTCTGGACACAGCCATTGTTCCTCTGGGCCATCCTCACAAGTCTTGTTTCCTTTGTCCACTCGTCACCTCCCTCCCTCTTCTACCCAATTTTTTTGGCCCCCTGTGGAATATCTCGACAGTGTGGACTATTACGCTGTTTCATTGCATCTTTTTTCAGTGACACCAATTAATTCCGAAAGTTACTTGTAAAATTACCTGTGATGGACAGTTCCATGAGACCATGGCTTATCAGTTTTTCTGGAAGCAGTTGAGAATGCCCAGAAATGTATTAGAGTTCACCCACTGCCATAAAGACAAGAACTGGTCTCCACTTCCTGTGCGGCAGCTTCCAGATTATATGGGAAAGCAAAACAGAACAAAACAGAAAGCAGGAAGGAAGATTGTACGAGAAGGAAGCACTGGGAGGTGCTGTTTCTCCACTGAGGCTAACAGGGACTGGAGTCAGATGCTGAGACCTATTTAACTTCTCTTTCGTCGGTCCCTAAGCATTCAGTGTTGTCTGCGGTCTGTGAGGAATTGTTGAGCTCTGCACAGCCGTGGCATCATAGCCAGTGAGCTTTATCTGAGGCTCACTTATTGCTAATTGAAAACTCCCAATAACCTGCAGTGATGACTTTCAATATAGTCGGCGTTGGCAATTTTTGAGAGTCTCTATGAAGACTTTAAAAAAAATAAAAGAATTGCTGCAGCCCTTGCCCTGCAGCCTGTTACTGTGACAGTTCTCAGCTACCCTTGCTCCGAATGACGAGGCTGTCCTCTTCATCTCACAAGTGGCATTTTATTAATGACCATTGTTCCCCTGTGTCTTTATTTAGAAGGACACTGCTTCCTCCTCCCTCTTTTTTAAGGCAATGCACCAGTTTGCAAATGATTAAGACCACATAATCTCATGGAAAGTAGTGAAAATTGGGGTGAAATTTGGTTTAGAACTCTATTTATAGTCCCTCCCTTAAGAATATCAAACTTAAATGTTTTTGAAATATGTTGTGTGGAAAAGACATTCACTGCTCAGTGAATGTCCATGGGACACCCACTTTTCTCAGTTCCCTGGAGTTAGGCAGGGCCATGTGGCACACACTGGATCCTCTGCATCACTTCTGGGCCTTAAAGCATTTCAGGGAAGGTGCACAGCCCTCCCTTCCCTTGTCACTGGTGCGGTTGGTTCCCTGGAGACCACACAATCCAGGTGGTGCAGCTGCAAGAAGCAGTTTGCCTCGGTCCAGTCCATGCTCGGAAATGGGTCCCTAGAGAGTCGTTGAAACCACGGAAGACTTTGTGGGGTTGGTGGGGGAGGGGATGATGGAGATTTATGCAAACCCACTAAGATCTCAGGTTCGTCTGTTCCTGCATTTTAATCTTTTCTGATTAATATACGAGGCATTGAAATCTAGAAAACACCACATCTACAGTAATGGAGACACAAACCAATGCATAAACAAGAGAGGCGATCGCAAATCGCCTTCTAAAAAGTAGGAATCCTGAAACTTACAAAATGGGATTTGCAGAGTTTCTGGGTAGGGGCTTTAGGGAGACTCAAGGGCTAACAGTCAGTGAGGTTGTCTGTTTTCATTTCTTTCTTTTTTTGGAGACAAAGTCCCACCATGTTGCCCTTGGTAGAGTGCTATGATGTCACAGCTCACAGCAACCTCAAATTCTTGGACTTAAGTGATTCTCTTCCCTCAGCCTCCCATGTAGCTGGGACAACAGGTGCCTGCCACAATGCCTCGCTATTTCTTTGAATTGTTGTCATTATTGTTTAGCAGGCCAGGGCTGAGTTTGAACTTGCCAGCCCTGGTGTATGTGGTTGGCACTCTAACTACTGAGCTACGGGCACTGAGCCATCTGATTTCATGTCAAATGTCTTTTTTTTTGGTACCTTGATATAGAGTCTGAGCATAATTAGAATCATTTTTATATTTGGACTCAGAAGTGAAAGAAAAATTTTATTGGCAAAAATAGTAAAAAGACAAAGGAAAGAAGGATTTTTCCATGAAAGAGTGAAAAAAATGATTGCCTTAGGTGGAAGTGTCCTAGATGTGAGCATTAACAGACAGGAAAAAGGGAAAACTCTGTTTCTGTAATTCTTTTAAGAGCCTGGAGATGTTGAAGCAATTTTGAATGGGACATTGTCATTTTCAGCCTCTAGAGGTCGCCACCATCCCATGACAGCTTGGTTGCTGATGAGTTCATCTGCAGGAAAGCAGCACAGGCTGTGTGAGGTGAAGAATGTGAGAAACTTGCTGCTTTTATGTTCTGGAAATAACTTTCATATGTGGAAGTTTTAAAAATTAATGTTAGAAAATGCAGTTTTCCAAAATTTCCAAATCTTTCCAAAATTTATATATATTTCCCTTCCTGATAAAACCCAAAATATTTGCAAAAGTACACATTAAAGAAAACAAATCTGGCAAGGACTGAATGATTTATACAATGATTCACATCACGGGTTCTTTAAATGCTCACCATCCTACTACAGTTCATGAATTTATAATAATCTGTTTGTGCCAATATTTTCAAAGTAGATTTAATAAAGGATAGTGTAAAAGCATGGTACAAATCTGGTTTAACTTGGTGTTAAGTTTCCTGAATTCTTCAGACTATCCACAGTCATCAAAAATGAGAAACTATTTCTTGGGTGGCTTCCCAGAGATACATTTTGTTAACATAACTTTAGAAGATTTTCTTGCTCATCATAAAACCATAGTAAGTGCTAAATATTTTCTGGTGAATGATTGAACAGTCATGTGCTATGAAACTTTTGTTTTTCAAAATTTCCTTCAAAAAAATTGAGATTAAATAGGACACATACATCTGTGTGTGCTTATTTTAAAACTATTTTGCTTCTTCTAGAAAGTGAGGAACATTAAAAACGTGTCTCTGAGGTAACAGTAGCTCTTTAGAAAGTTCTTTAGAATGTGAGAACTAAGGAGGTGAAGGGTTTACATATTCACCTTGTCCCTTGAGGCCCTGGGCTATCACTTAGGGCTTGCTTGCGTTTATCTGTCAAGACATCTCATTGGGGTTCAGACTGTTTCTTGCACATGAGAGAACTCAACTTGTGAGAACTGGAAGCAGTATGCTTTGAGAAGATGCAAATAATTTCAAGGGGAAGGGCTTTAGAGAAGGAAAGTGGGTGGGGCTTCTCCGTGGGTCCCCTCCCCCTGGCCCTCACTCAGCTGTCCACACAGGCAAGTCGACCATTTTAAGCACAGCTGTGCTTGTTTCAGGGTGTGAAATGCAGGCAGTTCTGGGTGGCGTGAAGTCACATGTCTGCTTTCGTGCTACACAGGATGGTCCTGGTCTTGTCTGTTAGGTGGGAGCAGAGCTGGGGGCTGGGCGTGTGCTCCAGACTCACATTCGCCTCGACCAGCAACACAGATCGAGGGAGGACCTCGTGAATAGTGTGGCAATTGCACATGTGACAATATTTTCACCAAACCTCACTGAAAATGTCTGCATTCTATTCTCTGCAATGGCTGTTTGTACACTGGCCCTGCTTTCCTCAATCTCTTTCTTGTGATCACTTTCCAAGTGCAGCACCCACAGCCCACGCTACTAACCTTCTCTATTCCTTTCCAGAGCAACAAGGTCCTCTGGCCCATGTCCAGCCTTCCAAGAACTAAGAGGCAAGAGTTTCATCAGCTATTTTGCCACAAGATAACATTGACCCAGTTTTCCCAGTCTTAAATATAATTTTTCCTATCTCCTGCCATCCAACTGCTAAAATATGGTATATATTTTAGGTTTTTTTTTTTTTTTTTTAAATATAAAGTATCCCTTTTTAATTTTTTTTTTTTTTGAAACAGAGTCTCACTATGTCACCCTGGGTTGAGTGCCATGGTGTCATCATAGCTCACAGCAACCTCAAGCTCTTACGCTCAAATGATCCTCCTGCTTCAGCCTCCCGAATAGCTGGGACTACATGCACCTGCCATGACGCCAGGCTGATTTTTCTAGTTTGGTAGAGACAGGCTCTCACTCTTTCTCAGGCTGCTCTGGAACTCCTGAGATGAAGAGCTCCTCCTGCCTTGGCCTCCCAGAGTGCTAGGATTATGGGGATAAGCCACTGTGCCCCACCTCTCTTTTAAATGACTAAGTTTTATATCGGTCAGGATAAGTAGTGTGAGCTGATGTTACAAATAATCCAAATATCTCAGTGGCTCCCTTTCTTTCTTGTGTCATAGTGGATCTGCTTTGATTGTGAAGGTGTTGTTCCTTTGTCATGTCTAGGAATTTAGGCCAAGAGTGAGGGCAGATGGTCGTATCTTATACAATCTGCCTGCTTGATGCAAGACTTTTCTATGAATTGGCTTTTGTCATGGTTAAGGTGTGAAGCTCAGAATGGAAGTTTGCGCTTCTGTTACCACCCAGCTTTTGGGGCTCCGGACATGGCTGATGAGGAGTGCAGTGGACCAGCAGGACCCCCTGGACATGGCTGATCAGGAGTGCAGTGGACCAGCAGGACCCCCTGGACATGGCTGATGAGGAGTGCAGTGGACCAGCAGCCCCCCTGGACATGGCTGATGAGGAGTGCAGTGGACCAGCAGGACCCCCTGGACATGGCTGATGAGGAGTGCAGTGGACCAGCAGCCCCCCTGGACATGGCTGATCAGGTGTACAGTGGACCAGCAGCCCCTTTTGGACATGGTTGATCAGGTGTGCAGTGGACCAGCAGCCCCCCTGGACATGGCTGATTAGGTGTGCAGTGGACTAGCAGGCCCCCCTGGACATGGCTGATCAGGAGTGCAGTGGACCAGCAGCCCCCATGGACAAGAATAATCAGGTGTGCAGTGGACCAACAGCCCCCCTGGACATGGCTGATCAGGTGTACAGTGGACCAACAGCCCCCTTGGACATGGCTGATAAGGTGTGCAGTGGACCAGCAGGCCCCCTGGACAGGGCTGATCAGGTGTACAGTGGACCAGCAGCCCCCCTGCACATCATTGATCAGGTGTGCAGTGGACCAGCAGCCCCCCTGAACATCGTTGATCAGGTGTGCAGGGGACCAGCAGCCTCCCTGGACATGGTTGATCAGGTGTGCAGTGGACCAGCAGCCCCCATGGACATGGTTGATCAGGTGTGCAGTGGACCAGCAGCCTCCCTGGACATGGTTGACCAGGTGTGTGGTGGACCAGCAGTTCTCTTGGACATGGTTGGTCAGGTGTGTGGTGGACCAGCAGCCCTCCTGGACATGGCTAAGCAGTTGTGTGGTGGACCAGCAGCCCTCCTGGACATGGCTGAGCAGTTGTGTGGTGGACCAGCAGCCCTCCTGGACATGGCTGAGCAGGTGTGCGGTGGACCAGCAGCCCTCCTGGACATGGCTGAGCAGGTGTGTGGTGGACCAGCAGCCCTCCTGGACATGGCTGAGCAGGTGTGTGGTGGACCAGCAGCCCTCCTGGACATGGCTGAGCAGGTGTGCAGTGGACCAGCAGTTCTCTTGGACATGGTTGGTCAGGTGTGTGGTGGACCAGAAGCCCTCCTGGACATGGCTGAGCAGGTGTGTGGTGGACCAGCAGCCCTCTTCGACATGGCTGAGCAGGTGTGTGGTGGACCAGCAGCCCTCCTGGACATAGCTGAGCAGGTGTGTGGTGGACCAGCAGCCCTCCTTGACATGGCTGAGCAGGTGTGTGGTGGACCAGCAGCCCTCCTGGACATGGCTGAGCAGGTGTGCGGTGGACCAGCAGCCCCCCTGGACATGGTTGATCAGGTGTGTGATGGACTGGAAGCCCCCCTGGACATGGCTGAGCAGGTGTGTGGTGGACCAGCAGCCCCCCTGGACATGGCTGAGCAGGTGTGCGGTGGACCAGCAGCCCCCCTGGACGTGGCTGAGTAGGTGTCAGGTGGACCAGCAGCCCCCCCTCTTTCCTAGGCTTGAATAGGAAGCCCAGAAAGTTGTGAGATGGTAAGAGCTGCACTGTGCTTCCTTATAAAGGACAGTGCCCTGGCGCTCATTCCTTAGCTCCCTGATTCGGGTATATGGAGCCATGAAGAGCCAAAGACCAACCCAGCCCATTTAACTTTTGCCAGCTTTTTCCGCCAGTCGCTTGGCCAAGCCCTTGCTCAGATTGAAGCAGTCTCTGATCCTGCGCCCTCCCACGCTTCCCAGGTGCCCTGGCCTGCCCTCAGTCAGCGTCTGGGGGCCACACAAAAATGACTGGGTCCAGTCCCCACCAGTGGCCCTTGTCTCTGGCAGATTAAACCCGGGATGCTCCTGGCATTTGGAAGCTGGGATGGAGGCATCTCCCTGGACGGCTGACTGGCCTCCCTCTGGCCTCAGCCACTGTGCTTGTCCTTGACCATTCTTGAAACCCAAGTGTGGGCTGTGTCACTTCTCTTCTGTCTGGGCTGTCTAGGAAGCTGAAGGCCGTGCTAAATGGGGCACTCTCATGTTGAAGGAGCGAGACTGGGTCGTCATCTCTGTCTGTGAACCTTGCGGCTCAGTTGGTATTTCCATATGGAGGACACAAAGTCACACATTTGTACCAGTCACATCTGGGCGTGTAGTACGGCTTCCTTTATGCGATGAGAGTTTTCACTTAATGACTGTTGCATATAAATGAAAGTTATTCCTGCAGTAAACATGTGAGAGACTTCAGCAGAAGGTCCCGAGAATGCCAGGAAGCCCTGGGCAGGGAGGAGGGAAGAAGTTCATTTGGAAACAAAAAAAGGCCTGAATAGCCAAAGCAATCTTATTTTTATTTTTTTATTTTTTTTAAATTAAATCATAGCTGTGTACATTGGTATGATCATGGGGCATCATACACTACTTTCACAGACTGGTTGACACGTTTATATCACACTGGTTAACATAGCCTTGGTGGGTGGAAGGAGGGGGATTGATGAGAATACACTTGTGGTGCATCTTGCAAAGCAATCTTAAGAAAAATCAACAAGTCTGGAGGCATCACTTTACCAGATTCAAGTTCTACTATGAGGCTGCAGTAGCCAAAATTGCATGGTCTTACACAAAAACAGAGACTCTGGAACAAGACAGAGCCCAGGTCTAGACCCGTCCATACACAGCCGGCTGATCTCCAAGGACAGCATGCACTGGGCAGCCCAGGTCTAAACCTGTCCATACACAGCCGGCTGATCTCCGAGGACAGCACGCGCTGGGAAGCCCAGGTCTAGACCCGTCCATACACAGCCGGCTGATCTCTGAGGACAGCACGCGCTGGGCAGCCCAGGTCTAGACCCGTCCATACACAGCCGGCTGATCTCTGAGGACAGCACACGCTGGGTAGCCCAGGTCTAAACCTGTCCATACACAGCTGGCTGATCTCTGAGGACAGCACGCGCTGGGCAGCCCAGATCTAAACCCGTCCATACACAGCCAGCTGATCTCTGAGGACAGCACGCGCTGGGCAGCCCAGGTCTAAACCCGTCCATACACAGCTGGCTGATCTCTGAGGACAGCACACGCTGGGCAGTCCAGGTCTAAACCCATCCATACACAGCCGGCTGATCTCTGAGAACAGCACATGATGGGCAGCCCAGGTCTAGACCTGTCCATACACAGCCGGCTGATCTCCGACAACAGCACACGCTGGGCAGACCAGTCTAGACCTGTCCATACACAGCTGGCTGATCTCTGAAGACAGCACATACTGGGCAGCCCAGGTCTAAAGCTGTCCATACACAGCCGACTGATCTCTGAAAACTAAATCAAGAAGCACGATTATTTTAACTTGTACATTTAGCATCGTGTGGCTGAGTATATAGGGTTTCCTGCACGCCAGGAACTCTGCTAGGCCCTTTATTGGACTGACTGACCTATTGGTGGGTGTAATTGTCATCCCTGTTTTATAGATGAGGAAACTGAGGTCCCAGGGGTGCTGAGGAGCATAGCCCACATAACATAGCAGGTGATTGGCAGAGCGACATTCTCAGGCTGCTAGATAGGCATCATCTGGTCTGTGATGGTCTTAGGGTTACTGACCCAGGCAGGACATCAGAGATAAGGGGCTCTAAGAATCCGCTGACCGAGGCCTGGAGGGCGTAACTGGGGGCGTGTCTTTGTAGCAGGAGGTGGAGCAAACTGGAGGCTGCAGGCACAGAGGCTCAGCTTCTTCCAAGAAGCAGAATGGATTCCCTTGGGCCTGACTCTCCTGTCTGATGTGTTTATTTCCCTTGCTCACGGTGGCACATGGGGTCACAGCTGGTACTGCCCCAGATCCTCAGTGTCCCGCCCTGTCATGGATGCAGGGAGAGGCACTGTCAGAGCCCCCACATTGTCTCCCTGTGCTCCCCAGGCTAGTGTGAGGCAGTAGTAAAGCCGTCTCCTGCCATGCACGGTGGCACGCCTGGTCTCAGACATGCCGGTCTCAGGCATGCCCGTCTCCCAGCAGACTTGAGCCGCAGGAGGGGTCAAGTGTCCAATGCAGAGGCACTTCCCCTGAACTTGGAGAAGCCCTCTATGTCCACATCCACCCTAAGTATAAGTTTGTTGTCATTCGATTTCTAGAAATACGCACATTCGAAAGGACTTGAAGTACCCTGGGAGGTCCCCAAAGGAAGCTTTGAAATCTAGAATAAGAAGTCATCAGAGAGCAGTGACAAGGTCCCCCAGGGTTCCTTTGGCTGGAGTCAGCCTCTCCCTCAGAAGGGCAGGCCCTGAGCTCCACAACCACTTGGACTGAGGGCCAGCCCTGCAGGGCCACCTCTAAACACTAACCACATGGAGTTTATTTTCATTAAAATGAAGTAATAAAAATAACAGGAAGCCCTTTCTATTTATAGGTATTTTTATGTTTTTTTTTTTTTAGAACTATAACCTGAATTCTGTTCTTTGGTTCTTTGGTTCTTTGGGGCTCTGCATGCATTTTATTTTTTGTGGTGGGGAACGATTGCCAAGTCATTCAGCCGTAATAACGGAGGAGGCAACAGACAGATCTTCTGAAACATCAGCCTCCTTACTTCAGGGAGAATGGCTGCCAGGAATAAGAGGAAGGTGCGTTTTAGTTATGGTATGAATTCTCTCAGAAGTAACTTCTGTTCAGGGATTTTCCATTATGTGATTTAAGATGTTTCCCAGGTATTCAGTGTAAATATATATGCAATGTGCATGTGTCGGAAAGTGTGCACGTGTGTGTGCTGTGGACAAGACTTCAGAGTCCTTGTAGATGATCAGGGGAGCAATAACTTTTATTATGAGGAAAACAGAACTACTGGAAGTTTCTGAACAGAGGAGTTATCATTTCTAAAAGTGATTCAGTATTTTGTTGTTGTTTACACACTAATCCTTGCAAAAAATGTGAGGGAATTTTTGTCTTCTCATTTAATTTCTAGGGAGGGAAGCTGAGTCATGATGAGCCAGGACAGGAATCCCAACTATGTTGATGGGTGGAATCAGGTCCTGTCCACCCCGTGATGCTACAGGCTCATCAGTGACTGATTAAAGTAGGAACCTGCATTTCTTGGCAGCATTTTCTTCTGTGTTCCCCTTGCAGCCTAGCATCTTCTGGATTTTAGAGGATTCTCGGATGTCTTATTTCCCCATAAGACCAAGGGTCATTTGGGTTTGACTTGGGTGGTGCCCCTGATCATAAAGCAGACTTTCCCTTTCCCAGTGCACCTCTGGTGCATAAGGTAGATCAAGGACAGTGCCCATCCTTATGGGGTGCAAATAGAGAAGGGGGGGCAAGTGGAGCACGGCCATCTTCTCCAGCACCCGGGTGTTATTTTAGTGTGTGGAGGGACAACGAGACCCACAGGAAAAGTGGAACAGAGACAGCAAAGAGGTGAGGGGGTCCTGGAGACACTGCTGTAGCCTCTGGCCTTGGCTCGCTGGACCTGCACCCTGGACATCCCTCTCTAAAGAGCTGAGATGACCCCTTTGTGGCTTAGGCCCCGACACTGGGTGTCTGTCACTTGCCAGGAGCCTCGGCATCTATGGCAGCTTTCCTTGGAAGGCAGCGTGTTATTCTCGCGGCTGTCAGCTGCTGTAGAGCTGGGAGGGCAGGATTAGACAAGGTCTAGTCAAAGCAACGTAGTTTTGAACAATGAGAGGGGAAAATAGACGTTTGATTTTTTTTCTGATTGGCAGTACCTTCATTTCAATGAGTCAGGTTGCCTGCCTGTGTCACTTAATTCCTTTATTATATTTAGAGGTGGCGTTAACTCAGCACCTCTGGCCGTTGCACTGCCAGGAATTGAGTGACGGTGATATGGGCATTTGGTTGCCTTTGAGTCTTTGTAAGCGAGGACCTGATGCAAGTCACTTAAAACATCTTATTTCCATTTAGAGTTGATTTCCCAAATCTGTGAAGCATATTATTTTGAAAATAGCCTTGAGAGACTGTCTCTTCTTGGACTGTTTCAAGATTTCTCTCTTCCCCTCTCTCTCCCTCCTTCCCTCTCTCTCTTTTCTCCCTCTCTGTGAAGGTGTTTTCACATCACGGTGCACTGAGGATGCTGCAGGGTGTGCACTTGTGTTCCATGAACTTCTCACCTGCACTTTCCTAATAACTGGTCCCCGGGCTGTTCTGGTGCTAGAAAAAAATTCTTCTAAGGGATGTTGCAGAATCTTATTTATGTATTGCCCAAGCTCCCAGAGGCACTGCTTCCTCGGAGCGTTCACATCTGGAGCTAACGTTTACTTGTGAAAGTGCACTGTGTCACTGTGTCTAAAATTCAATTTCCTGGTGTTCTGACATAGGAGCATGATGACGCAGGAAGTCTCAGGCAAGGCCTCGGAAGCTTTGGCCATGAACTATTCTGCGAATGATGTGTTGTAAAGAAGAGTCTGAGTAAGATGTCATGTAGAGGATACTTAAAAAATGCAGGGAGTTATTATTTCTAAAAGTGATACCATTGGGCCCAGTTTTATTGAAAAAATTTAAAACACCTGGATCAGGCTTCCTTAAATTTCTGAGAAGGTTGTGTAGCTACATCTGTTTGTAATTAGAAAACGACTTTATGATGTCTGTGATCCCCTGGCCATCTTGACCTGACCCTGTTTGTTGTCTTTAAACTAGAGACAACCTTGGCATCATTGCCAGGTTTCACGGCTCTTTGCTCCAACTGCTCTCTGAGGGAAGCTTCTCAGGACACAAAACATTCTCTGAAGAAGTGCTCAGTGTTTCCCAGGAGCAGCACTGCGGGGAAGAAAGGATGTGAGGGAAGATGCCCTGGGAGGGGCAAGCCTGTGCACTGGTGTTTGGAGGAAGTCAGTGACAGCGTGGCCCACAGCAGGGGGTGGTCAGCATGTCCCTGCCCCGAGGGGGGTGGGGTTTGGCTGTGAGCACTTGGGGATGGGCCAGAAACTGAGGCCCTTTGCAGCTGTCTGGCAGACTGGCTGAGGAGCAGGCCTGGAGCTGGCTGGAGGCAGGGTGGCTGGAGATTGTGAGTGTCCAAGAGGCCCTGGACCCTGCCCAGAGATGTTCCCTCATTGCCCCACCCCCACCCCCGCCCCAGCTCTGTAGCTGCTTCTGGAGGCTGGTGGGGGGAGCTGTGCGAGCACAAGCTGGGACCCAAAGTCTGAGTGTGAAAAGAAAACTGCATCTTCGGGTGCAGTGGATATGGAAGAGGTGTGGTCCCAGAGAGAGAAGGATGGAGAGCATGTATGCGTGTGTGTGCAGGTGTGTGCTTGCAAGTGCATGCCTGTGAACTGGGTATGAGCGCATGTGTATGAATACAAGTATTTATGATAAAGTGTAAATATATATGCATGTGCATGTATAGGAAAGCGTGTACGTGTGTGTGCTGTGGACAAGACTTCAGAGTCCTTGTAGACCATTAGAGGAGCAATAACCTTTATTACAAGGAAAACAGAACCACTGGAAGTTTCTGAGCAGAGGAGCAGCAGAATGATCCCCATATTTTAATGGCATCTCTGTGGCTGCAGATTTGGCTGTGGGGGGAGGGGGGAGGGTGAGGGTCCAGAGGAACTGGGGGATCATGGTGGCTTGGCCCAGGATGAGAGCAGGGGAGATGCTGAGGAGTGGGCGGAATCTGGAGGTGATTTTAAGATAAAGTCAACTGGATTTGCTGAGGCTAAGAATAAGTATCCTAGGAATGGAAGAAAAAGTATCCAATGTACTCAGCCCTACTATGAAGCTAAACTATAGCTTTCACATGAAGGCTATAACCCAACTATACCACAAGACTATGGGGAAAGGGCCAAGGAAGGAAAAAGGAGGGGGGAGGTTTGGGTGGAGGGAGGATAATGGGTGGGGCCACATCTATGGAGCATCTTAGAATGGTTACGGGTGATTGCACTAATGTACACAGCTATGATTTAACAATTAAAAATAAATAAATAAATAAATAAATAAGAGGTTAGTGGTAACATTCCAATAACCTACTGAAATTTATAAATTATTTAAAATTAAATATACTATATTACTTTAAAAA
>CAUYPK010060467.1:0-18658 GCA_963574355.1 Loris lydekkerianus | reverse complement strand
GCTCAGGTCCCCACCAGGTGCCCAGCCAGGGGCTGGTGAGACTAGGTGCCCCTGGGGATGTGCGTCTCCATTAACAGGCAGGAAGGGCTCAGGTGCCCACCAGGTGCCCAGCCAGGGGGTGGTGAGACTAGGTGCCCCTGGGGATGTGCGTCTCCATTAACAGGCAGGAAGGGCTCAGGTGCCCACCAGGTGCCCAGCCAGGGGGTGGTAAGAACAGGCAGGAAGGGCTCAGTTCCCCACCAACTCCCTCTTGGTTGGTGCAAGTCACATGAGCAAGGCCTCCCTGGCCAGCAGAGCAGAAGCCAGTGGGCTGGGAGTGTGTGTGACCTCAAGAGGAGCTGCACCTCAGTGTCCTGGGGCTCTCCACCTCTGAGCAGCCCACCTGGGCAGTTCCTTGTGGTCTGGGGTCCTCCGGACTCCATGTGGGGACTTGAACTTGTAACCAGCTCCAGTGGTCCCAAAGTGAAGCCTCAGTGTGCCGGGCAGGGGCTGGGGAGACTTACTTCCGCTCCTTAGCTGAGCTGTTGGGAGTATATGCTTCATAGGGTGGGGGGCCCAGCTTGGATGCTTGTGACCTCATGGAATGAGACGCTTCCTCTGAATCCACTCATAGCCACACGGCCACAGAGCTTGTTTTGCTTTCCACGTACGTGGGATGTAAGAGCTGGAGGCTGCACACACGAAGAGAAACCACTCAGGGGGTGGGAACTGAGTATCCTGTCCTTGCAGGGACCGCAGTGGGGAGGATCCTCGGTGCAGACATACAGATTTCTTCAGCAGGGGAAAACCTGTCTCCCAGGCCCCCAGGTCCTGCAGGACCCAGAGCTGGGTTGGGAGCTGGGCTCCTTGCCACTGACAAAGGATACACCCTGCACAGGGCTTCCCTGTCATCCCAGTGGGCAGCGTGTCCTGCTGACTGCAGGCCTGCAGGGGGCCCATCCTGTTTCTGATGATATTTGGTATTTCCTGCTAATTTCTTCCCAACGTAGACATTTCCTTTTGAAGACGACTTTCTTCAGAGTTGCAGAGAACCAGGGAGGAAAATCTGCTTCACCAAAGCTTTCAGCTTAAAGACCTGATCGGCTTGGGGAGACAAGGCTCAAACACAAAGCCGATCAAAACAGGGTGTCCAGGGAGGGGCCAGAGGAGGGAATCAGACTGTGTGTGAGCCGTAGAAGACGACAGAAAAGAGCTGTTTGGTTTTGGCCTCCCCGGTGGCGCTGAGACAGTCAGATCTGTCTTCAAAGTCACTCTTTAAAATGATGCCCCAGAAAGACTGTCCGACAGGCCAGTCAGGCTGGGCTGGACGGGGCTGCCTTGTTTTGTTCTGGCGGCAGGTCTTCGCTGGCGGCAGGGTGGATCTTCCAGGATCCATCAGTGCCAGGACTCGGGGACCTTCTTGGCATCGACTGTCAGCTTCTCTCGATGGCCCTGGCTTTAATCGGATCCTGAGGTGGCCTAGAGATGTGTCTGCACACATCGTACAACCGTTTGATTTGGGCTTTGGGACTTCACAAGCTGTAATACTAAAGTCCAAAAGCTGATTTCATTTTTACAAAATGTGGGTGATTAAAAAAGGAAAGCCATGGGGCCTTGGTGTCTTCACAGCAAAGTTAAGCCACTGAGCCTCATGTCAGAGGAGGCAGGACCCCCTAGGGGAGGCGCCTCCCCGGGTTGGGAGGGGCTGGCAGCCTCAATCCACCTGCGAGAAGCTCATCTCTCCTGGGAGTGCATTACCAGGACAAGGCCCGGGGACCCCATCTGGCCTAATGGCTTCAGGTCTGCCACACAGAGCAAGTTAGGGAGGAAGAGCACTGTTGATGTGTTCTGTGTTCCCAGCAGAAAATCCTCCTCCAGTCTTCATGGGCCATGAGGCTGCCGTGCCCAGTGGCACAGCATCACCCCAGCCTGGCAAGCAGGGCCCTGGTCTGGAGCTGGGCAGGCGGGAGGCACAGCTTTCAACTTCCTGGTCCCGCTGGGAGGCAGGCGTGGTGGAGAAAAGGAGGCAGGCACGGCTGCCCTATGTGGGAGGCCCCGGCCCAGCACTGCTCTCTAGATAGGTGGCCAGGCGAAGATTTTAGGTTTTCTATTAAAAATAATAAAATGCAAAAATAATCCAGGTTGAAGATTAGGCATGTAGATTTGGGCAGGATTGGCACAATTTATAGCTCTCAGTTGGAAACTTGTCGATAAAGGATGACGGGGAGGAGGTGAATAATTCATGATCTTTTAGCTCAGTGTCTGTGCATCCATCCATCTGTCCATCTGTCCACTCGTCCCTACTTCCATTCATCTATCTGTCCATCCACCTGTCCATCGACAGCCAGCCAGCCATCCTTCTGTCCACCAATCCATCCAGCCGTCCATTTGTCCATCTGTCATCCTGTCCACACATTTGCCCATGTCCATCTGTCCATCCATCCTCCCGTCCACCCATTCATCTATCTGTTCATCCAGCCATCCATCTGTCCATCCACCCATCCACTCATTCATCTGTCCTTCCATCCATCCTCCTGTCTATCTGTCCATCCATCTGTCCATCTGCCTTTCCCAGGCTCTCTCTCTCAGACCACATCTCATCCACTGGCCATGAAGGGTCCGAGCCCATTGCTCTGGCACAGCTGTAAAGACACAGCTGCGGCTGCCTCTTTAAAACACTCAAGGCCTTTAAAGCAAAGGGCGAACTGAACCCGCAAAAACCTGCCACGTTAGCTGCCATCCTTAAAGCCATCTCAGCTTTCAGAAACTCCCAGTTGAGAATAAAAGTAATAAGTTTTGACAGTGGCTGTAATTCTTCCAGGGACTTAGAGGACAGCCATCCACTTGGCTTGCCTGTGACGCTACAGAAACTGCTTGACCTCATGATGAAACCCATCCCTGAGGAAGCGTTCGGGACCAGAGCAAATGTCTTGATTGTTTTCCTAAATCATCATCCACAACAAAAATGTGGGCTTATCAGAAAGAGGTGTGTCCACCTGGGTTTCTCCCTAGAGGAAACATTAGGGCTTGGTTTTTTGTTTGTTTTTTTTTTTTTTATAGGAAAGTCTGTTTTAGGCCAGATGATAACACAGCTCCTCCTGCCTGTGGTGCCCGAGGCTGAGGGACGCTCCAAGGCAAGGAAGCTGCCACGGCCCCCAGGCCCCCCAGCACAGGGCCTGAAGCTCTGATCAGAGGCTGGAAAACCCTGAAACTGGAGGCGTGAAGGAGGGGAGGGGGGAGTGGAACTGTGGAGCAGAAACTATTTCCAGGGGCTTCTGCTAAAGTGGAAAATCTTCCACTGCACGGAGAAATTATTTAAGTTTCATACCGCTTCCCTGAAGGTGACAAGCGCATCTGTACTGGCATGCTGTTGGGATGCCATATGGCCCCCTGCCGCCGTGCTCAACACCCCAGTAGGGCTGCAGGTGCCAGGCACCCTGCATTCCAGGTGGCTTGGTGAGTGGACCCAGGAAGGCCCAGAGGAGCTCGAGCTGCTTCCTAAGGCCAATAACGAAGCCCCGGCCATGAGGGCCAGTTGGTTCAGTGCAGGAACCCTGAAGGGGCACGAGTGTCTCCTCTCCCCATGCATTGGAGGGGCAGTAATGTCACTGCCAAGCCTTAGGAGCCACTTCATCTGTTGCTCTTTGCTGGGAACCTGGCAAAGCTCAGGAGCCAGGATGAGACCCAGAGCTGGGTAGGTCAGCAGAATGGGAACCCCTCCCCACCCCCCTGTGCAGCCTGGCATGGCTCCTCCCCACCCTTCACCTCCACCTCGCCCCTGGCCCTGTGAGTTCCCAACACTCCTCAGTGCAGAGAATTGGCTGTGGTCCTCAGCCTGTCCAGACCCTTGGCTCCTCTCCCGGCTCCTTACAGCCAGGTGTGAGACAGAGCGTGCAGCCCTGGTGTTCACCCACTGGAGGCTACTGGTGTTCAGGAAGAAGATGACCCCATGAAAGCTGCTGGTGATGAACCAGGGCCAAAGCCAAGTGAACACATGACACCTGGCTCCAGTCCCCTGTCGAGGGGGTCAGTATTCACACTGGACAGAGGCCCTGAGTGAGCGTCAGGGCCCTGCACAGCCTGCCTCCACTTCCCTACAGAAGCGGACGGGGCAGGGCCAGGCAGGCGTCCTCTGGGGCTAGCCACAGGTGCCGAGGGCTGTGTGCCGAGTCCAGCCAGCACGAGCACTGGCCCCGCTCTCGTAACCTTGAAGAGATGCTTCTGTTCAAAGTCAGCAGTTAATAAAAATCAGCCCCCACTGACTCGGGCTCATCCCATACCGGGGAGCAAAGGTGACAGCTGCTTTGTCTCAATCGCCCATCCCCTGAGATTTCTCTAAGCTCTGGTCTTTCTTCATGCAGATTTCAAAAGCTCTTAATGTATGTTAAATAAATACCAGCTACTTGTCAGAGCTGTGTTTATTGAAGACTAATTTTATAACTGCTACATTTCTGATCAACTGTTACTTATAATTAGCCCCTATAAATGTTTCAAAATAATCAGATAATATTTGAATGGTTTAAATAAACTAAATGCCTTTCTACACCCATCAGAAAATTGTACTTAGCTATAAATTGGGGATTTCACAAGTAGGTCCATGTGTCTGGCTGGTTTAAGGGTGAGTTAGTTGACACCTAGCTGTTAGACTTGGGAGGAGAAAAGGTTAAGTATGTTTCATAATGTAAAAAGATTATGTTAAATATTCCTGGGAATTTCTGGAGGATATGACTGCTCCCAGGTCTGAATTCTCTCAAGGCTCATAGGGACTTTGCACTTTAGAGCCCAGTCCTCAGGCTCAGCCTCAGCCATTGGCACTGGGTGCCCAACCTACATGTCCAGGTGGGTCTGTGAGGCCCATTGTGGTGCCGGAAGGGTGGAGGGCCACACACATCCCTCAAGGAACATTAGGCTGCTTCCCCACCAAGGCATGAACCCATCCTGGACAGTGGAAGAGGGAGTGCTGGGGCCTCTGACGCAAGCCTGGGCGTGTCCCCCCTCCTGGGTGCTGACAGCACCCCCGTACCCACAGCCACTGGTCCCCAGTGCCCCCGCTGCTGGCGTGGGGTGGGGGCTGGGCCCTGACACAGCAGGTGCTGATTTCACTGCACCTCATCTCAAAAGGCCACTGTGTGGTCATCCCCCCACCACACCCTCACCGCAGCTCTGCAGGACCTGGAGGCCTCTGTGGCATCTGTGCCCACTTGGCAATCTTCCATACTCCCTCTACCCCCCTCCAACCCAGGTGGCTAATCTCTTAGAGGGGCTGGTGGTAGTGGAGTCTTCCTGGGATGTCTCCACAGAGGGATTCCCAGCGAGTCCAGGGCTGGGCAGAGTCGGCCCCCACTCCCCCACACAAATATGCCAGTGGCCTTGACACGGGAGGAGAGTCTGTGAGTGGAGGACAGGGGGTTCAGACCTGGTCCCTGCCCTTTCTGAGTCCTTAACCTCTGTCTTGTAAGGGTGCTAATGACAGTAACATTCAGAGGGAATGTCCCAGGAGCAGCAGAGAGAAGAAGCTGGGGGTCGGCACACCTGGCTCCCAGGTTCCCGGGTCGGCGCACCTGGTTCCAGGACTCAGGTAGTGAAGGTCCAAAATACTCCAGTGCCATTGGGCAGGCGGGGTCCACACTGAAGTTGGTTCCCAGGTGAGATACTTCAGCTCAGCTATTAAGGTATATTTGGAAATATGAAAGGGTGACTGGATGATATTTAAGTAGCTTTGACCTGGGTATTATAGCTGAGATCTCTGCTCCTGAGCACACCCTCCTGGGAGTGGGGTCCATCTGAGTCAGGCCCCGGGGTCTGCAGCCTCCTGGAAGAAGTGGGCGAGGCAGATGGTGGGGATGACGGGTGCTCAGTCAGGTTCCGCTGCCACGATGCAGGTGCAACAGCCAGTCCTGTTACCCAGAGAGGCCACGACAGCAGGATGCTCAGAGCAAGGCCCATCTCAGCAGGTTTCCCAGCCCCCGTTAGATATCACAGTGTCACTGTACAAGAAAAGTGCCATTTCCAGTGTCCCTGCAGCTCAGAATCCTCAAAGCTGAAGGACGAAGGTCAGAGGCCTCCATGGCCACCTCTCACGGTGCAGCCCCTTCTGCATCTGGAAGTGTTCCAGTGATGCGGCACTCACGGAATGGAAACAAGCTAAACTGGCAGTTTTTAACGAGTGTCCCTTTGTAAGGAAGTTGCCAAACTTGTGAATTATCTTGCCAAAAAAGAAACTTATGATCTCCAAATGGGTTTGTTTTGCTTAAGGGTGCAAAAGGGGTGACAGAAACCATGCTGGGCTGGGGCCTTGCTCAGGTGGTGAAAATAGCTTGTAGGACGTCCAGGAGGCCTGAGGGCTGGGGCAGAGAGCACTGCGTGAGGCGCTGGGGCCAGGCTCCGCCAGACACTTTCCACACACCGTCTCCTGTCCCAGAGCGTCACCAAGCCAGTGCAGGTGAAAGGTGATGAAGGCTGAGGAGACCTGCCCAGCTGCTGTCTATACTCTCTGGCCTCCCCTGCCTCCTCTCTGGCCTCAGCCACACCAACTGCTGGCCCTACTAGAGCAAGACACCCACCTCCCGGAGGCCACTGACCCAGTGGGCAGCTCTGATCCCTCCTGTGCCTGGACCTCTGCCCTCTCCTGACACGTGGGTCCTATTCCCACAGGAAACCAAGTAGGGACTGGAAAGGAACCTCCAAACTGTTCTGTTCTTTATATCGGAATAGAAAGTCTGAAAGTCCTGGACATTATTTCTCCAGGAGGCAGCCAGACGGGCCCCACCTCCAGCCCAGTTCAGCAAATTAAAGGAAGCCCTCTGTGCACCTGCGCCCATGTGCCCGGCAGCCATGGCACATTCCAGTGAAGAGGCAGGAGGGCTCAGGGGGTGTGCTGAGAGCAGCAAGGTGCTGGGCCTTTCCTGGGTGACTTCAAAGACCCCAGGAGACTGTGACCTCACTGCCATTGCAGGTGGGCAGGTGGCTTCCAAAGGCTCCAGTCCAGGATAGAGACCGGGAGCCATTTCCACCCACAGAGTTAGAAAAGTACAGGATGGTTCCTGGGCTGAGGGGCCCAGGAACCTATCAGTAGGCATTACCCTCCATTCTGGGAAGTGCCCTGCTAGGTTAAAGACAGTCACAGAGGCAGGAGGCAATTCCACACCATTGGAGAGTCTGAGGAAGTTACAGACCCTCTCCCTGTAGAAACGCACCTGTGTGGACACACACGCACACATGTGAATGGACACCAGGTGCCATCAGAGCCAAAAAACAGTCAAATGGAGGGTCCTTTTGACTGGGACTCAATCAGCCTGGGAGCTGCCGGAGAGCCCACTCACCCTCCCCTCTGGGGGCTGTTGAGTTCCGGGGCACAGGTGAGGAACAGGACATAGCCTTCGTCCCAGCCGAGGTGGAGTGACAGCACGTGAGTGGCACACACCTGTGTACAGCATCTCTCTGAGTGGGAAAAGCAGTGGCCATCTGGGAGGTCACATCCTGGCACCTGCTTCTGTCCCCAAGAAGAATGTGGCAGCCACCAGGTTCCAAGGGCACAGTTAAGTGCCGTTTTGCTCCCTGTGTTACTGCGATGCTCAGTGTGGAGATTTGGGCTTCTCAACACCACAACTACACTTTCAAGGGAGAGAGATCTTTTTTTAACCACCAAGAAGCCCTCTAATAATGGGTTGCTAAGAAACTGCCACAGTAGACGATCTTGAAAATGACTCTGTGTCCCTGATGGAGGAGTTTCCAGGGCCCTGTACCCCTCCCAGCTGTAGTGTTAACAGGGAGGGTCACGGGGGGACTCAGGAGGTATCTGGTGAAATCTCTCAGGCTACGGAGAACCGCCTTGGGGAGGAAATTAGTGACACAGACAGGGGGTGCTGTAGACCCCACAATGACGTGTTCTAGAGCCACTGTGCCAGGCCCAGCCTCACTCCACTCCAGCCGATTCTTGGGATCTTAGAATAGTCAGAGGGTGGAGAGGATTAACTGAGCCTCTAAAAGCAGGAAGCCTGGATACTTACTGTCTGAATTTGAGGCTACTGACTTTAAATTTGTTGGATTCAGAAATCCCCTTTTTCCAACTGCTCCTCACAGTCCAGGAATTGCAGGGAGCTGCTGGAGAGCCCACTCTTGTCCCTGTCTGAGGTGTGGCAGTCCTGCATCTGGGAGGGAGGGGTGACTGTGGGCAAGTGTTTCTTGCTGTGATGGTTTGTGTGAAGCTGGCCACATAGTGATGACCTAATAGCACCCAGTGACATAAGCAGACAGGGAGGAGGAGCTGAGGAATGACAGACAGAGTCAAAAGACATGATGCAACAGCCGGCTTGGACATGTCCTGTGTCTGCCTGCTGGCTGGGAGTCCTGGCACACGGCAAGGGAAGTGGCGGGGTACTCCATCTATACAGGGCACCCGTCAGCTGCGAGATGGTTGGTACTACTACCCGTCATTATGTCACAGACCGTCCACTGAGCAGGGGACTGGTGGGCACGGCTGGGACTTGGGCACAGTTCGATCCAGCACGGCACTGGGTGGGCTGGGCACTGCCACAGAAGCAGCTGTGACCATAGCCAGCAATTCAGCACACCAAAATCCCAACAGAAGTGAGCGGGAGATGGACAAACCCGCTTAGACGTGTCCTGCCATGGGCAAGAAGCATGGAAAACATCTTTAGCGGAGCCCCAGGCCTCCAACTTGATGGTGGGCTAGCGTGGCCAAGAAACCGTGGCCCGGGAAGGGGACAGGTGCTGAGGCAGACAGGGCTGTAAAGGCCCTTACCCAGCCAAAGTCCCAGGTCACCGAGGAACCTTCACTTCAGAACAGGACTTTGATTTTGAACTTAAGTGGATACAATCTTTTTGCCAAGCCTTCTTTCAAATGTAGCAATGGCAACTTCAAAAAACAAGGCTAAGTCTCTGTGCAAAGACACATTTATAATCCCTCTAGTACGTAGTGGGGGGGAAATAAAGGTCTCGGTTTAGACCCTGTTGTGAGTCCCCAGGCACAGTGGGATGGACTCCGGGTCCTAACGGGTCCAGCTCGGCCCCTTCTGGATCTTGCCACATTTCGGAACATTAAGGGAGTATAGGCAAAATGCATTCTTAATGCGATTTATGATGGAAGAGCAACCCTGGTCCGCTCTGTCACGCCCCCTCCGTGTCCAGCCTGCTGTGTGCCTCTACAGTCTTGGACCCTGGGTTTGGTCAGCACACCACACCCCTCTCCATCCTCCACCCCAGTCAGGGACAAGCAGATTTGTAGACTAAAGGACGTCGTGTGCATTATTGATAAACAGCAACAAAGGCCACCAGCAGCCTTAAAGGGGTGCAGCTCCCCAGAGTACAAACCAGGGCCGCAGAATGACCTCCTTGTCTGAAATAACTGTCCACTCCCACTGGACATCATCGTGGTCCCAGCAGGGACAGCCTGGCTCACCTTGGAAGAGGCCGGCACTGACAACGGTGAGAGCTTGAGACCTTTAGTCTGGAAGGAATCCATGTTTGACCAGATCCCACAGCTTGGGGAGGCTTCCTGCCTTCTCTTACCACCCAGACGACTTCTCAGCAGCAGCACAGTGTCCAGAGGCACTTCGCCTGTTCTGGGCACGGTGAGCGGCAGAATGATGGGTGTGACACTCCAGAATCAAATTAACCTAGTGTCTTAAATGTTGTAGCAAATTGCAGGTGACACCCAGGAAGACAAGCTCCAGGCTGTCTTCATGGTTTACAAAACTGAAACCAATTCCCAGTGTGGACCAACTGAAAGCAAGTGACACCTGTTAAAGAGCAGGTCCCAGTATGCAGGATGATGACGGGTAATTACACCCATGTATACTCCACGCCAGGACTAATTCGTGTTTCTGCAGAACCTGAGTGCTCAGATATGTGGCCTGGCTGGCTCCAGGTGGCTGAGCAGACCCAGCGAGCCCTGTTCCACCGGCACAAGGGGCCTCAGCGGAAGCAGCTGTCTGCTAATCAGGGTGGTGCCGTAGCTGCTGGACAGACACAGAGCCTTCAGTGCACACAAGTGTCACCACCAACAAGTACCTGAGGCAGGACAGGGGTCACCAGGAGGAAGGACAGGGAGGCTGGAGTGAGGGGTCTAGCAGCACAAGTCAGCTGCTGCTCGGTGGCCCTGAATGGGCCTTGCTGGTGGGCGTGGGGGTGCCAAGCCCAGACTTGCTCTCACAGCAGAGGCAGGGACACTGACAAGCCAGCAGTGAGAGCAAAGCCAGGCTGCACGGGCCTGGAGAAGCAGACATCTCACTGCAAATCCTGCCGCCTTTGTGATAGCAGGGACAAAGGAAGCTGCCCCAGTCTGGAAGAACAGCAGAAATCACGTTTTAAAAAACACACATCCCCAAACTCTCGGGGAGAAAAAACTATAATCTCGGCTGAGGATGTAATCTAGGTGGAAGTGAAAAGTTGCTGGAGGAAAGATCCAGGTGGCTCCGGCTTAAGAAAGGACGTTTCCCTGTGTCCTGGGGTCCAGCCTGAGGATGCCCTGACCAGGTCTATGGAGCAGGGAGGGCCATGAGCCCTTCTGATGATCTGAAGGAAGCAGAAACTAGCAGGTACTTGGCCTTTGCAGCTTTGCAGCAGGGACCGAAGGCCAGGGGACCAAGGAGCAGAAATGAGAAGGCAGAGAAGTGGTCACCCCACAGCCCACCACATTCTGGGCCTCTGGGGGCTACAGCTGGAAATGGAAACCCACAGTGCCAGGAGGAAGCCCAGCCTTGCACCTGGAGGTCACACCCTGTGCAGTCAGCTGTCGGCCATCTGTCCCTCAGGCCTCTCACCTGGTCCTGGCTGGGAAGCCCAGTGAGGTTTTCCTGTCCTCCCACCTTCGTGATTCCCGTTTCTTCCCCAGCACACGAACACAGCTCCCGCCCCCTCCTGCCTCCGTCCCCTGCTCTGGCCTAAGCTTCACGCAGAGCTTTGAGGAGCAGGGTGGGACTGGGTCAGGAGCAGAGGAGGAATGAAAGGAGGTGGGGCAGCTAAGTGAGGGTCTCAGCTCCTCCCAGGAGCTGGGGAACGTCTGGCCCCAGTGTGCCTGCCCTCTCAGTGTCAGGGTCCTGGGGCTCCAATTGGCTCTTCAGAGTGGGGAGCAGCTGGGAGGATCAGTAGCCTCTCTGCAGCCAGAGGGAGGCTGTCCGGGGTCTGGGCCACACTCACCGTGCCAGCTTCTGCCTGCCTGACAGGTCCTCCAGCCCCTCAAGGGAGTCTCTGCCACCTCACCCACATGGTGTATATTTTCAAACCACCCGAACACAGTCTCAGCACTTGACGAGCACGTCCCCTGCCCTTGGTGAGCACGTCCCCTGCCCTTAGTGCACAGTTTGGCTGCTGACCAGCAGGTAATGATGTACTTCCATGGGAGATGCCTCCTTATCAGCCAAGAGGGGCTCTCTCCTTGGGAGTGCAGAGCCCGAGGTGACTGGCCCCCACAGTGGCTGGCCCCAAGGTGGACATTTCCAGGACATGTATCTATACAGAATGCTCACAGCCTCCCCACACCCTTCACTGCCGTACCCCAGATATGTAGGGGAGTCTGCGTCTCAGCTGCTGCTCTGCTCCCCACATGGTGACAACCTCATAGAGCTCTGCCAGCAGGTCACCAGCACCGACTGGAGCAGCTCAGGACAAATTACATCTGCCTCATAACAAACAGGACCCAACGCAATAACCCAGCAGCCAGCTCTGCGGGGATGCTCCCGCACTGGGCCCTCCGGTACTGAGGCCCAAGTGGGGGGGGGACAGGGGATACCCCACACAGCCAGAGGTACCTCTGACTCATATCCACCACCTTCCTTTTTAAACAAAGAGTGAAGCCTTAAATCATTCCTGCCACAGAGTTCAAACAGAATTCCTGATGTCCTTGGCAAATCCTTTAGTTTTAAGAATCAGCAATGTGAACGAGGTTGCTTTACAAGCTCCTCAGAGGCCCTGGCTTCCCTCTGTGATCCACTAACTCACCCACACTCATACCCCCAGGGCTTCCGTCCCTGCAGGAGTTTGCAGGGCACGTAGGTGGCTGGCAGCACTGGTGGCAGCATAGTGGACGAGGGAGTGTCCAGGAGAGCCCAGGGAGACCCCCTTTTCATCAGAGCAGGAACCGAGGCTCAGGGGACTGTCCTTCACCCAGGGGTCACAGCCAGAAGGTGGTGTCCTCCAGCCCTGGCCTGTCTAATCTGAAGCCTCAGTGTGGATACAATGTCTGAGCCCACACCAGGCCAAGTGGCGGAGGGACCACTGCTCAGGGCAGTGTGATCCAGGCTTACACTCTGCAGCAGGACCTGCCAGCGCTGGGCACTGGGCACCAGGGCCCATTCAGGGCTCCTGAGATTATTCTTTGCCCTTGTTTCCTCTCGAGAACAGTCTTCCACGGTGCTGTGACTCCTCCCAAGGAGCTTCTACTGGCCCCCCTGGGATCCCACGGTCCCCTGGGCCCACCCCCTAGGATCCCATGGTCCCCTGGGCCCACCCCCTAGGATCCCACGGTCCCCTGGGCCCACCCCTTAGGATCCCACGGTCCCCTAGGCCCACCCCCTGGGATCCCATGGTCCCCTGGGGCCACCCACCCCCGGCCCCATAGATGATCTTGTCGCTGACGGCCCAGCCCAGCCCCCACACCCTTCACACAGAGGTCTGGCTTGGGGGTAGTCTCTCTCACCAAGGACTCGGGGGACTCCTGCCTGCCTTGCTCACCAAGGTCTCCCCAACCCTGCACGTAGCAGGGGCCTAGTGAGTATCTGGGGCAAGGGTGACTTCTAGGTCATTCATGTCCCCTGGACACAGACCAAGCTCCAGGCCCAACCAGACCAGATGCATCTGCCATGGGTGCCGGGCCCACGTGCAAGGAGGAGAAACCCCAGCCTGCGTCCAGGCCCCTTCTCTGGGCTGGACGACTGTGGCAACCCGCATGCCCCTCCATTCTGTGCATGAGGAATAGCAAAGGCCTGACATCAGGAGATGACCCCAGGGACACCTCAGGCCCCCACACTGTCCCCACATACAGACCAATGACTTGCCAGGGTCACACAGCAGGGACATAGAGGTGGGGAGGGACCTGGGCCTGCCCAGCAATCGGAGGGCCCCTGGGAATGCACCCCCACTTTGCAGATCTGCCCTAGGAGCCTGGCTGCTGCTGCCTCCTGTGGACCAGCCCCTGCACACCCGCCCTCTCACTCCAAAAATAGCATGTGGAAAACACGCTCAGGCAAGCGACAGAAGGTAGAGCTCGTGCACGGAGGGAACATTGCCAGGTACAATTAAATCCTGCTCTGCTGTGATGTGAAAATGAGGCCCCCTTAAAAGCTGTATCTGCTAAATAAATACTTAGGGTGTTGTAGTGTCTGTAACTATCACCTTGATAAACCCTGCCCGTGAGCTGAGCCCCTGCACTGGCCCTGGCCGTGGCATCAGTAACGTGGTTTCTGAGGTGCTCACGTAGGCGGCGTCTCATCACAGCTGGTGGGGACTGATAATTCTGTCACTTTTTTGCATTAAGCTCCCAGTGGAGATCAGGCCTTTGGGTCTCCTATGGTGCTGAGGCCCAAGTCCCCAAGGCAGAGCCCTGTCCGCCCCCCATACTCTGCCTCTTTGCTCTGTGCCAAGCATTCTAGTGCCCTATGAACCTCGCCAGTGGGAGGTGCCCCTCAAAATGAATTTCTTTCATTCTGCCCAAACCCCCCACCTGGCTCTGCAGCAATCCAGGACCTCTGAAAGTATCAAATAGGACACCAGAAACTGCCCCCTGAGAGAACCGGGTCCCCTCTGACGTGTTCAGCGCTCACAGTTCATTCCGGAGGCATACTGGCGAAGAGGGGACGGCATGGGGGGGATGGGCTCAGAAGATTGACCTGCAAACCCCGTTCTACCAAGACATGCCCTGATCACATCTGACACATCCCGCCAAGGAGAGCATAACAGGCGTCCCAGGGACTGGGGGCTGCCCGTCATCTGCCTGGCAATGCTGTGTGGCCCCTGGGACAGTGGGCTGGGACAGCAGGAACAGCTCCAGCTCCCGGCCTAGGCCTGACACTTGACCACATTTGTCCCAGGGACATTGTGAGAAACAGTTGATGAATACAGCCTCACTCTTGGGTCTCTGATGGAAAAGCCCTGTGAAACTAAACTCCTTGGGACCCAGGAGCACTAAGATCCCCAACTAAGTCCTCCTTGGAGTGGGAAGCCCCCCGCACTGTAATCCAGTCCCCGGATGGCATAGAGACGGTGTTCTCAGGGCCCTGGAGGCAAAGGCTAAGGAGATTCCAGACTAGAATTAAAAGAAGCCCCAGGAACACTGGTTCTCTGAGCTTTGGTCTTTGAGACTCTTAATCCTAGATTATCAAATGCAAAACATGCCCCAGCCTGAAATGAGAGGCTCGCACTGGCTAGGGCTGGGGAGCAGGTGGGTTCTCCGCCCTTGGTTACCCCCAAGCCTCTGAGACTTGATGCTCCCATTTTTTTACTGAACTTTCTACTTCTCTGTTTACAGAAGAAGGTTTAGGAAGCAATTTCACTTGACCTTGGAACAAAGGAGCCTAAAAGTCGCACAAAACCTGGGAAGCTTAGGCACGTCCATCTCAAAGGCAGACTGAGGTCTTTCTGCCGCTCCGGTGGGGATGTCGGAAGCCCTCAGACCGGTGTCACGCTGACACAGACACCCACGGAGGGCAGGCGGGAGGCCTTGGACCTGGGGATCTGCCCAGGAGCCCTGGGGAGGAGGAGCTGAACAAGGGAGATGCTTTCCAGGAGGCCCTGCCACCTTCCTAACCTGGAAATCAACTTGACGTTTTTATTTGCCTTCGTAGTTTGCCCCATAATACTTTCACTAATATTCATAGGGGATCGAACAAGGCGAGATTAAGAACTTTCCCAAATTGCTTCCTGGTTTTCTAAATAGGAAAGTACCAATCCTAGTGGCAGAGTTCAACTGAGATTCTCAGGGAAAAACCAATGGAAAATTCTATTTTCCACTTCCTTAAACACCAAACTTATTTTCTTTTATCCTGTGAGATGTTAATTCTTATAATAACTGAGACCATACGTTTGCTAACTAGAGTTATAAAAAGTAGTTACTATGACAGACAGACAGCCTCCTCCCGGCTCCTTGGCCCAGACGACTTTGAGACAGACCGAGGCCATTGGGAAGCCGGGAAACCCAGCCCGAGGTGGGGAGTGGGGGTCAGGATGGGTCTGATGGCATCTGGACAGCTGGCATGAAGAACAGAGCTCGTGTCCATTTGCCAACAGGGCAGACGTCCTGACTGACCTCCATCGCCACAGGCCAGAGCAGTGGATGGCTCTGCTCCCCAAGACCCAGCTGGCCAAGGCCAAGGACGCTCCCACCTCAAGCTTGCTCACATCCTGGCCCCCACTACCCAGGGGCGTGGTCAGGGGTCATTTGTGTTGGTTCCCAGCCCTGTTGATTACAGCAGTGGCTCACGCAAAAAAGCTCCAGAGCACACCAAATGGCAGGCCTGGGCTTCAAGAAAAGGCGTGGCCTCCCAAGGGACGTTCCTTCCCTGGGTGGGACACATTAATATGACTCCTCTCTGTCTGACTTCTGTTTCACCAGCCACCCTTCAGGCATTTCTGAGCTGTTGACACCTCTGCGCCCCACATTCTACCCCAGGACAGGCCCTGGGAGAACTTTAGAATGGAGGGCTAACCTGTGCCCCTGGAAGGTGGTGGGACCTGCATCAAGGGGACCGAGAACCACAGGACCAGAGGTGTTCAGAAGGAAAGAGTTGGACTTAGAGTTGGATGAAGAAGTTGGATGAAGAAGGAAAGAGTTGGACTTAGAGTTGGGTGAAGAAGTTGGATGAAGGAGGAAAGAGTTGGACTTAGAGTTGGATGAAGCAGGACAGACTTCCTGGAGGACGAGGGCTTTGGAGTCAGGCTCAAGCTTGGATCGAGGAGATAAAACCACAAATATAAAACAAGACCCGAAACAGGAGGGGTTCGTTCTGGGGATCAGACACAGCCAAACTCCATTCACAAGTTACACCCTTAACCCACACAACCACCCCTGCGGCTGAGACTCTTCCTCTCCAGCGTTACTAGGAGAGGCTTGGCCCAGAAAGGTGAAACGTCTCGCCTAGGTTACACAGGCACAATGGAGCTCCCAGCAGCCTGGTGCCTGAGTCCAGACCCCTAATCAACACACATTCATGCGAGCTCTTGGGGGCAAGATCAGGACCCCAAAACAGGGGCCTCCAGTGAGCGCCCACCATGTCCTGGGCACAGCCTCCCACCCCTGCCTGCTTGCCACTTGGGCTTTGCTGTGCCCACCTAGAACCCACATCTGCCTTTCCTGCCCTCTGGGTTAGCCCTGGAAACCTTCCTGGACCCCAGCCTGTGACAACTCCGATGTCTCCTCCGGGCACGACCCTCCTGAGCTTGCCAGTGATGCAACAGCAACCCTCCCATGTTTGCTTTCTCCCAGGATGAACAGAGAGTTTCCCAAAATCGCAGATTTCTCAACATTCCCTCTAAATCTACAGAGCTAGAGGCTCCGGCACACAGAAGCATCAGCACATGACCAAGGGACAGCTGAGCAGCACGGCCCATCTTAGCAGCGGGGTGGAGGCCAGGCTGTCGCACAGGGCTCAGAAGCTAGGAAGAGACAGGAGCCATCTCCCAATGGGCCACAGGGAGCCAGCGAGGGCTCTTGAGCAGCAGTAGGACACACACTGACTCCATCAGGACCTTCAGTAACCCAGGGATTTAGAGTTTGTCGAGTTTTAGCCAATTCCCTCAAACCTAGGTGGTGCCCTGTCCACGCGCCCTCTCCTACATTAGTGTTTCACAAACACCATCCTACTTTGCAGACAGTGAGAAGGGTCTGGCTGACCTGGCCCCTGGATGCACCTGCCCTTGCCTTGGGGTGGGGTCCCTGCACGGTTGGTCCCACCCCTCCAAGCCTGATTCCAGCTGTAGCAGGTGAGACCTGCCCTCCAGCTCTCTCGGTAGGAAGCCCAAGCCTACAAGTTGCTTTCTGGGTCTTTGTGGGCCTCAGAGCGGTTCAGACCCCTGGGTGTCCCTCGGGGATTCCGGGACAGGGGAAGGGAGGGCACACACTGGCTCTGCGCAGCTGCTCTGTCCTCTCCATCCCACAAAGGCCCAAGCGAGGCTAAAATGTGTTGTCTTAAGGAAAGGTGCAGGTCAGCACTGGGCTCTGCTGGTGTTTGCTCACTGCTCTCCACCCCGGCCTGTGGTGTGACAGCAGAGCAGAGGCGTGTGCAGACTCAGAACGTGCCCGACAGGCCTTCAGGCTTACCCTGCCATCCCCGTCCCACCCTGGGCTTGGGGGTCTTCATGTCTGCAAGGACCTGTCTCCACTTCCCAGCCAGACCCCCCTGGACAGCACCTGGGCCCAAAGTAGGGGACATGAAGGTGCATCAGAGGCCACCGTGGGTGGCACAGGCGGGGCCCCTCTGCAAGGGAGGTCCAGGTCTGCCTGGCGCAGCCACTCCACTCAGATGTGTGGGCGCTTCGCAGCTTCTCCCAGGGAGCACTCCCAGCGCGTTTGTATTCCGCAGCCTCCCTGGCTCTGGATTTGTTGCACCCCCCAAATGCATCATTAGGGTGACCGTATGCGTTTACGCAGGCAGCCAGGCTACAGCCAACACTCACTTCATGATGGCAGATGCCCCACCCCCACCCACTGTTTTGCCATGATTTAGTGCTTGTGCACATCAGTAGTAAGAAAGTATCACTTTCAATATCCTTGTGGGTTTTTTTCCCTGTGCTGCTGATTGGTATAATTTATATGAAGGCTCTAAGCCCCCTGCCGGGCTGGGACTACTTGTGATACACATATAATTACAAACCTTCTTCCCAGCTTTGTGTGCTGCCGGGAGGAAAGACATTTTAAAAGGAGCTATTTCAGTTAGGCTGATGAAATGCATATTCATGGGGGGCAGGGGGGCCTTGGTTTTTAGCTGTTATTGTTCAGCAGGCCTGGTCCTTGGGGACCAGAGGAAATTCAGGGAGGGGGTCCGGGGTTGCTGGTTTGACTCTGTGACCTTGAGCTGTGTGCACCCCTGTCTTTGCAAGCCTTGGGTCAACCCGCAGCCGCAGACCCTGGGAGTCGGGGGAGGCTGCCCCCGTCCTACTCCCTCTGCTGCACCTTGTTTCAGATGTGGGGGTCCCACCTCCCTCCCTGCATTTGGTACTCTCCACTCCCCCAAACCTGAGCCTCCCCCACCTTCCATAGAGACTGCCTCCTGCTCAAACACCCGGCACCTTCCATGGCCCACACTTGGAACACTATGCTGTGTATTTGTGGGGCATTTGCCACACCAGCCCCTGCAGGTATCCTCAGGACCCAGGCCAGAGACATGTGTGCTGCCCCACAGTATGGGTGTGGCCCTGCGGCCACGGCTCACCTTCACATCCAGATCTTAAAAGACCTGTACTTTAAAGAAAATGTCGTTTTATATGGAATCAGAAAAAACCTCGAATAGCCAAAACATTACTCAGCAATAAAAACAAAGCAGGAGGAATCACGCTACCAGACCTGAGACTGTATTATAAATCGACAGTGATCAAAACAGCATGGTACTGGCACAAAAGCAGAGAAATAGATGTCTGGAACAGAATCGAGAACCAAGAGATGGATCCAGCTACTTACCGTTATTTGATCTTTGACAAGCCAATTAAAAACACTCAGTGGGGAAAAGAT
>CAUYPK010060465.1:0-22289 GCA_963574355.1 Loris lydekkerianus | reverse complement strand
CCATTTTTGTGTCACAGTATTCAATTTGCAGCTGCATACCAAAGGTGTTAGGCAACCTGCTTCCTCAAACCCCCCCCCCCCAGTAAATCCTTCCCCCAGGCTAATTAGCCCATCAGACATTGACAACAAACATTGTCCAGTTCCCTAAGCCCCTATCCCCCTCCCTTTTTCCTTTCTGTATCCTTAAAACTGCTCTTCCCTCTGCGGTAGGGGCTTCTCTGCTCTCCTGCTGCATCAGGAGGGGGGAAGCCCAAGCCTGAGCTTGAATAAGAGAATAAATTACCTCTTGCAAAAGCTTTTGCATTGGACTTGGGTCTTCGGGTGATTTATGAGAGGTACCCCACGACCTGGGCACAACAGAGGTTTCTCACAAGAGACTGGGGGTGGTGGTGAGGAAAACTTGGGTGCAGAGACCAGAATGGCTAGCATGTAGGCACACAGAGTGGCCACAGAGGAAAAATATTCCCAGAGGGGTACGTTTGGAAGCAGGTAAGGTAAAGTTGAGATAATGGAACAGAGGTCAGGTTTTATAAAGCCTACAGTCTCCTGTACTGGTGAGATTGAAACAAGTTAAATTGGGGAAGGCTAGGAATGGAAAGTTCATAGTTATGGGGCAGAACAGAGCTGTGCTATTTTCTGGCAGAGTGCAGGAGTTATGTGTGTCAGGTACGGGTATGGGATTGAGAAGATTTTGGTACGGAGGAAGGCACATCTAGCATCTTGAGGGGGAGAGGAGAGAAGAGTTCAGGGCAGCTGAGAAGGAGGTGTTTAAAAGCTGGAGGGAATCATCAGGGTTGCTTGTAATCTTTAGAGGCTATCTCTACCTAGTAGGGGAATACTGAATGAAGAAATAATAAGGAATGAATGTGAGAAAATAGTATCCAGAGTCTCGGCACCTGCAGGTCAGTAGTTATGGTGCCAGCCACAGACACTGGGGCTAGCAAGTTTGAGCCCAGCCCAGGCCTGCTAAACAATAATGACAACTACAATAAAAAAAAGGGAAGAAAAAAAAAGCTGGGTGTTTGGCAGGAGCCTGTAGTCCCAGCTACTTGGGAGGCTGAAGCAAGAGAATTGCTTAAGCCCAAGAGTTAGAAGTTGCTGTGAGCTGTGACTTCTCAGCACTCTACTGACATAGTAAGACTCTGTCTCAAAAAAAAAAAAAAAAAAGGCTTGGCGCCAGCCACATACACCACAATTAGCGGGTTCGAATCCAGCCCAAGCCTGCCAAACAACAATGACACTTACAACCAAAAAATAGCAGAGCATTGTGGCAGGCGCCTAAGTTCCTAGCTACTTGGGAGGCTGAGGCAAGAGAACTGCTTAAGCCAGGAGTTGAAGGTTGCTGTGACCTGTGATGCCACAGCACTCTACCCAGGGCTACAGCTTGAAGGTCTGTCTCAAAATGAAAAAAAATAAAGTATCTAGAGAGTGATCATCACAAGGGTGGAGCAGCATGAAGGTGCAGTAAATACCTTTGAGACGTTTGTTTTAAAGGATCTTTATAAAATGGGAGGGCTGGGCGTGGTGGCTCATGCCTGTAATCCCAGCACTTGGGAGGCTGAGACAGGTAGATTGCCTGAGCTCACATGTTCAAAACCAGCCTGAGCCAGAGTGAGTCACCCGTCTCTAAAGAATAGCCCGAAGTTGTGGCAGGTGCCTGTAGTCCCAGCTATTTGGGAGGCTGAGGTAAGAGGATCACTTGAGCCCAAGAGTTTGAGGTTGCTGTGAGCTAAGACGCCACAGCACTCACAAAGAGTGACAAAGTGAGACTCTGGAGTGTGGAGAAGGTGGCCCCTATGTCTATTATTAAAGAGATTGGCTTATCATCCACTAGAAAAAATACCTGAAGTTTAGTTCTTGTGATCTTCCAGGGGGGTGTCCTGATTCTTCAGGGATCATCACTCTTCAGCAGCTAGGCCCAAGAGGTCAGGAAATTCAGCCAGGTGCTGGTAGTGGCTATGAACGACAAGATTTGGATTCGTGCATTGCTTTGCCCAGTGTCCCGGGCCTACTGCATTTAAAATATGGTCCTGGGGGAGATTTTCTTTTTTCAGACTGCCCTGAGGAGTTTTAAGAAGTAGCTGGGTTTTGTCTAATGTTGTAAGTCAGTAACTGGAGCTCTGAGAGCCCCTGCCGCTTAGAAGCCTATTCTTGGTTATTGAAGACATTGAAGGCCAGGTCAATGAGATCTCCCTGGGGTGTTTTAGGCCCCTGGGGGGATTTTTTGGATATCAGGTGCAGATTGACAGATAAAATGCATTGCTAATAGGGTGGAGATGAGGAAAATATATACATTATGCCAGGTCACATGGCATGATTGAGTCAGATAGCTAAATTCTTGAGAGTATTTTGTGGGACCTGTGGAGAACAAACCTAGCTTCTGACTTATATGGAACAGGTCTGAGAGAGAAAAGGGGACCCGAAGCCTGATGATACCTTCTGTCCCCCCAACCTCTCAGAGGGGTAATAGAGGTTGTGGTGGTTCGGAAGTGGAAGGTCCAAAGGTGTGGCCAGACCTAGTATGAGGTGGGGAAATTGGTCCTACCATGTTTCCTTCTCTGACACCCAGAGACGCCATCTTTTCTTTTTCACCCATGTGAAGCTGAAGGAGGGGGGGAGGGAGTGGAGGAGAGATGGGGGACGGGGTGGAATTCTGCAGGTAGGGAGGAGATTATCCAGTAAGAAACAGCAGTGTTTCTAGCCAAAAGGGATCAAGGTCACTTCATCTCTGCTGTTTGTTCAATGTAATTAGCCATTATCCTCCCCTTTGTTTTCTCGTCTTCCCACATAGGCTCAATACCATCCTTAAAAAGTGAATAGTCACAGCCAGGCCTTAAATTACTAGACAACTGGATATGGCTGTACAGAGCCCAAAAGTCTTCAACAGTATCAAACTTAAGAGATCAGCCAAAGGTTTGCTTGCTAACTTTTGCTTTTATCATTTTTAAAAAACCAGAGTGCCCATCTACTCTGTAAAAGATGTTTAATATAGTGCTCTGGGTTAGCAACTTCCTGATTAGATTCTGCTTTCTCTTCTGTAGGTGAGGGAATTGGAATAGGGGTGGTTTCCAGTTCTACAGTCGCCATCATAGATGGATCTGATACCTCGACTCTTATAAAAATTGTTATGTAACAATTATGTCTCTTTGCAAAGCATTTAACATCCACACCCGCCTACGTGTGGAAGGTCCACATGAGGTCAACTGACAGGCAAAGGGAACTGGAGTTTACGGGTGACTTTGGCAATCCCAGAATAAATTCATTATTGTTAGTAAGGTAAAAAATCAGACACACCTATTGTCAATCAGACCTGTAATAACACCATTTAAAATCAAATGTACCTAAAAATAAAATGGATAGTCACAAACACCATAAATACACTTAATCACAGTTGAAAAAAAATGTGCCTACTTATTCCATATCAAAATCTGTAAGCTCTTTTTCATTTCATGTGATTTTTTCCCCCCCTCTCCAGCTCCTGCTGTCTAGCTCTCATTCTTCGGGCCTCCCTCCCTGTTGCCTGAGGTAGGCAGCCCCTATGATGTCCTGGAGGATCCCTGCCTCATCCACGCCCTTGTTTAATCCCTTCCCATTGCACGGCCTACACCTACTGACTTGTTCTTAATGAAGAGAATAAGACAAAAGTGATGAGAGGTCATGTTCCAGATCAGGACATGCAGAAACCAAGGCTTCCAGCCTGGGTGGGTTCTCTGGCTCCCTGGCTCTGAGGAATCTAGACACCATAATGTAGGCTACCCTGTGGTGAGGCCTAGGTCATGGCTAGGAACTCATGTCTCTGGGCAACAGCCAATGAGGTCCTGAGCCCTGCCCTCTCCCATGTACCATGTGAGGGAGCTTGGAAGTGTATCCCTCTGGAGAAGAGCCTTGTGACACAGCCTCTGCCAGAGGTACCCAGCCAAGCTGGGTCTGCATTCCTGACAAGGGGAATGTATGTTTCCTTTCTGAAGCCACTAAATTTGGGGTAATTTGCCATATAGCAACATATAATGAATAATTCTTTTGTGTTACTCTTTGTCCTGGTTCCCTAATTTCGAGGAAACTAACATGAATAGAAGTGTAGAGCTCAAATACTGGCATGAAGATAGCAATAATTTCAAACTTTCTGCAAGGAAAGGATGCCAGCCCCCAGGTTAAAGAGAGGCTTTAAAAAAGCAGGATGGAGAGTGACCTGGGCTCAGCTGTCTCAGTATCAAAAGACTTTTATCACCCCTTATCAGTGTAATTGCAATGTGGGAGGGATGAGGGGAGTTATTCTCTTCTGCAGAAGTGACTGATCTTTATCCCAGGAGGTGATCTCTCTCTAATGCTAGCCAGGGGCATGGAAGGGAATTTTGTGTTTTGCTGTTTCCCAGGCACCCTGGCCTTGAAACATCCGAGGTGTGTGGGGGAAGGGTTGCTGTTACACATTTTGATTTCTGGCCTGCTTGGACTCACTTAGTTGTCTTCTAAAATGGCTATACTCTTGTCAGGGTTATGAGTGAAAGAGGTTCAATGGTGCACCCAAAGAAGAGACCCAGAGAGGTTCAGGCCAAGTTTTATCAAAGGAGACAGAGTTCTGCTGGGACAAAGATGGCAGCAGTGCTGAGTGGCTTTGGGGCCTTGTTTGTATACTGGATGGAGGGGGAGGAAGATTCCACAGGATGCTGGAGGGTTTGGGGGACTTGGATCTTTCTAGGGCAGCAGTTCTCAACCTATGAGTCATGACCCACAGGAACTGTATTAAAGGGCCGTGGCATTAGGAAGGTTGAGAACCACTGTTCTAGGGGAACTCGCGTGGGGCAGAGCTAGGTAGGCCTTTTGTTCCAGGAGGGAAGGGGAGGAAGTTTAGGCTCCTCACATTCCTGACTCTCGTTAAAAGGGGTGATGAAGATGAAGGTCAGACTTCCAGAACTGCCCAGGGTAGGGCTGTAGTTGTCCTCAGTGGAATCAGTCTGCTGGTAAGGCTGCACAGGTTTAGGGTGCATTGAGAGTTTGGGTAGTAGGAATTGAGTTGTGATTGTAGCTGATACCCTTTTTATCCTGTCTTGAATAAATGGGGACAGGAATCGAATGACACAAGGGGCAATGGTTAATAACAAGAGGATTGGCTGAGCATGGTACCTCCTGCCTGCAATCCTAGCACTCAGGGAGGTCGAGGTGGGTGGATCCTTTAAGCTTAGGAGTTCAAGATCAGCTTGAGCAAGAGCAAGACCCGTCTCTACTAAAAACAAGAAAATTAGCGGAGCGTTGTGGCGGGCATCTGTAGTCCCAGCTACTCTGGAGGGTGAGGCAAGAGGATCACTTGAGCCCAAGAGTTTCAGGTTGCTGTGAGCTATGATGCCAAGGCACTCACTCAGTATACTAAGGGTGAGACAAATGAGACTTTGTCCCCCAAAAATGAAACATTAAATAAATAACAAGGGGACTGCCATGAGGGGGCCCAGAAAGGAGTAAGATTCAGTCTTCCCACCGGCTGTTGAACTAGGAGGATCCCTCATTTTGAGAGCATACATGCGTGGCTTGTTCCCGGAGTCAGGTAATACCCTCTGGGACTAGTCCAGACTTGGTGTAGAAAAAGCAGCAAGGAGGGTTGTTGTTTGCACTCCTGTAACAAAGTGCAAAGTTTCCCTCCCCCACTGTGAGGAGATCCAAGCCTCTATAAATTTCATAATTTTGGAGAACTAGTCATGCCAGTGAGTTACCTAATCTTGTGTAACTAGTAACTGATCAGAAACGCCCTGAAGGTTCTTGGCCAGTTCAGTGGACATTAGTTGGAACTGATAGGTAGCAATTTCTAGGCTGACAGTTCCAGTGGAAACCCCTGCTGCGATGCCTAGTCCTACTAGGAGAGGATTAATTGGATGGTCTGCTGAACTCTAAGTACAGGGTGAAGGGGGACTGGAAACTGCATCTTGCCTGGGAGGAGGGATATATCAGGGGAAAGCAGAACCAGGGTGCAGGTGCCAGTCCAGTTTGTTGGAAGGCATAGGTAGGTAGAAGTTCCACACAGGAAAAAAAGACACCGGTGTCATTGAGGCAAGTGGAAAAGTTGAAGGAACAGAGCAATTGTTGAGTTTCTGTGTATTTTCTGAGGACACTTTTAATGTCCCACATGGAAAGACTTCTTGCTAGAATTGCTCTGGTGAGAGGTTGTATAGATGGGGCTGTAACAGAGGGTGTTTTAGGAAAGAGGTAGAACTTGGTTTGGGTTGGGTGGTCAGTGAGGTTGTCAGTGGGTATGGGGGTGAAGCGATAAGAGGCTTGAGTTTTTCCAGTATTTTTAATGTGAGAAAAGAGGATTGGACAGTAGGTCTGTCTAGGCAGAAGGCGAGTTCTAATTTTGGCTGCAGGCATTAATGAGTGAGAAGAGATGTGAGAGAGCAGAGAGTAGGAAGTGAGAGAAGTGAAAATGGGGGGAGAGAAAGAAGGACACTTTATTTTTTTGAGACAGATTCTCACTCTGTCATGTGGGGTGGAGTACCATGGCATCATAGCTCACAGCAACCTCAAACTCTCAGGCTTGAGCAATCCTCTTGCCTCACCCTCCTGAGTAGCTGGGACCGCAGGCATGCTCCACTATCCATATCAGTTTGTCTACCTTAGTGGAGAACACGGTTTGCTCCTTAGGCTGGTCTTAAACTCTTGAGCTTAAACAAACCACCCATCTTGGCCTTCCAATGTGCTAGGATTACAGGCATGAGCCACCACACCTGGCCAGCATGGCATTTTAAAAAAGAGAGGTAGAACTTCACTCCTGAGGTTTAGTGAACAGTTGAACTTAAGAGGGAAAATGGAAAAGAGGAATTCTAGCTGAATTCACAAGGCAGTGTGAATGTGCATGCTGCGTCCTCTTTCCTTAGGTAAGACGGAAGACAGACATTTTTCAGGTGTGTCGATATTTAGCCATAACTATTCATTCATTCTGGATATCCAGGAATTACTTGACGCTTAAAAAAACGGATTTTAAAAGACAAATCACTTGGGGAAATTTAAAGAGAATTTACATTTCTTTTTTTGTCAGTTAAGTTCCTGAATGGTCTGTGAAAACAGGAACCTACAGGGATAGGGGCACTGCTGACTAAAGAAAGACCTTACAGAGACCCATTTTGGTCCTTATTGAAAGGCTGTAAGTTACCCTCAATGAATCCCCCCCCCCCCAAAAAAAATAAAGGCTGTAAGTTAATACTTTCCTTTTATTTTACTATAAAAACTGACCATCCTCGGGTGGCACCTGTGGCTCAGTGAGTAGGGCGCCGGCCCCTTATACAGAGGGTGGGGGGTTCAAACCCGGTCCCAGCCAAACTGCAATAAAAAATAGCCAGGTGTGTGGCAGGCACTTGTAATCCCAGCTACTCGGGAGGCTGAGGCAAGAGAATTGCCTAAGCCCAAGAGCTGGAGGTTGCTGTGAGCTGTGACGCACACCACGGCACTCTACCAAGGGTAACAAAGTGAGAATCTGTCTCTTAAAAAAAAAAAACAAAAACAAAAACAAAAAAAAACCCTGACCATCCTTATACATTGCTCTCTGTTATAAAATTAAAATATCCAATTGAAATGAGCTCAAATTGGGGATTATGGCCTCAGCTATGTCCCTGCTTGTCAGAGTTCACTTAGGTCATTAGGCTGAGGGATTGAAAATGAATGGTCTTCAGAGTTAGGTTAGAGGTGGGAAGGGGTTTTACTGGAGAGAAATTCTAGGGCCTATATGAATGTTAGTAGGCAGTAAAAATGTAGGATCTGAAAGTGAGAACTGGGTGGTACCTGTGGCTCAGTGAGTGGGGCACTGGCCCCATATACCGAGGGTGGAGGGTTTGAACCCGACCCTGGCCAAACATGAACAAAAAAATAGCCGGGCGTTGTGGCAGGCACCTGTAGTCCCAAATACTCAAGAGGCTGAGGCAAAAGAATCGACTAAGCCCAAAAGATGGAGGTTGCTGTGAGCCGTGACGCCATGGCAACTCTACCAAGGGTGACAAAGTGAGACTGTTTCTAAAAAAAAAAAGAAAGAAAAAGAAAGTGACAACTAACAAGGAATACAGGGGCCTCATAGAGGAGCTAACTAAGAGAACTAGGACTACATATGGATTTTAAATCACACTAGTCAAATTCACTAGAAGCTGCCTGTTTGTGAAGTGGGAGATTAACATGAGTTTATGTTATCTTCGTTTGGTTAATAAACAAACAACAATCTTCAACCAGTATGAGTAAAGGGGATAGATCTGGTATGTGAGTAAGGTACAAGTGTAAGAAGAACAAGCAGAGTAAGATATGGCTTGGGGCCCACAGCTCAGTGGTTAGGGCTCTGGCCACATGCACTGGGGCTGGTGGGTTCGACCTGCTGCTAAACAATGACAATAACAAAAATACGCAGATGTTGTGGTGGGCGCCTGTAGTCCCAGCTACTTGGGAGGCTGAGGCAAGAGAATCACTTAAGCCCAAGAGTCTGAGGTTGCTGAGTTATGATGGCACTGCTCTCTACCAAGGGCGACAAAGTAAGACTCTGTCTCAAAGAAAAAGAAGAGTAAGATGTCTATGGGCTACCGCATATTAAAGTTCACAGTTGTAAAGTTTTTGTGGAATTAGTTGGAGTCTGGAGTCTGTGATGGGTGGCACTTCTAGGGAATGTATTTTGAGTGAAAGCAGGCTCTAGAAGATCAGTGTGTTTCCAGAGTCCAGAGAGCTGAATCTAGGACAGGATTTGTAGAAGCTCAGCAGTAGTGGTAAAAATCAGTAAAAATTAAAAAGATTTCTTTTAGGTTGATATGGGCCTCATGTGTCCTGGGAGACTTTGAGTAAAGTTTAGTTTGTAGGCTGTAAGCCCTGTGGTCTGTTTACGAAGTCAAGAAGAGAGTTTGTTGGGGCCAGGTAGGGTTGGAAAATTAAGGAGAAAAATAAGGGAACTAGTTTCATCCCTTGAAATCTGCCCTTGGAACTTTGCAGCCTTGTCTCTTATACTGTAGTTCCTAGTCCTAGAGAGGTGAAGGTGGCCCAGTGAGGCAGAATTCAACAGTTTTCAATCCTGGAGATATCAGATAAATTTTGTTATTTACTTAATATTTATCATGGTTTTGGAGAAGAGAACAAGAGAATTAGTAATGTTTCAATTAAAATCATAAAAGAATATTTCAGCTCTTTCCATGACATTTTTAAAAGTAGATTTTAAAGTATAGCTGATTATAAACACTTATTTAAGAAGACTCAAAAGTAAAATAGTCTATGGATGGTAAAGATTTTACAGCAGTCATGATTATAGATGGAAAGGAGATTTGGTTATTTTTATAGTATAGAAATTAGTGTACAATTATTATTGATAATATATATTGAAGGAGCTAAAGAATTTTGTCTCAAAATATGACTCATTGGTATAAGGAATATTTCAAATTCAAGGCAATTCACGATTAGGAAGCAATGAAGGTTTTACATAAAACCTTAGTAATCTGATTAAGAGCTGCTGACTTCCTTATTACCTGCTAATAGACCTGGAACCAAGATCATTTGAAGCATGACACATATGTCTCAGGTTAATCTACAAATCAATCTGTTTCCACCCATCTACACCCCTCCCACTCCCGAAACCACTTGCTGCATGTACTCTTTCCACATTCTACCCCCTCCCTTCCAAAAGGCATCTATAAAGTTCTCTGACCATCACTGAGACTTTGGGTAATCATGCTTGTGTTTCCCCCCATGCACATGGTAATTGGAAACAAACCTTTCTCTTATTAATCTACCATAATTATGAGCTGATCTTTCAGCGAACCAAATCAAGGGAAAAGGGTAGGTTTCACCATGACCTCTACAATATCAAGGCCCATTAAACATTAAAGGTCTAGATGTTTGTTTTAACAGAAACATAGATTATCATAAAATGCTAACTTTTATTTAATTAAGAGTAATAGTCTTTAGATGACTGAGGGCAATGTAGGATATTGTATGGGTATAAACTCTAACTCTTAAAGTTCAGGGTTTTTGTTTTTTTGAATGTTATCATGAGTGAACTAACATTTCAACCAAACTTCATACATTATGGCCAACTGGATCACATATAAATTTCTTTATATATTTTCTCTTAAGAGTTCTATCTAACACACACAATCTACAGACATCCTGCAAAACTGTTTTGTCCTTACTTTCCTCCTTCTAAATAATCAGTTACTTCACTTCAGGACAAAAGGTCACCATGCATGGTTTTCTCTCATACATTACTCTCCTTTCTGTTCAGTCTTTCTTATCAAAAATATCTTTCATTATACAGGATCACAGTTTACCATAAAGAGAGATGTTCACTTAGTTAAACTGATAATTAAAAGATTTTAAAAAGGAAAAATCTTATTCGTGGATAGAGACTCAATTTCCCAAATAATCAAAAGCCCTAATAAAGATTGTTGAGATATTATACAAAGGTGAACAAAAATCTTCTGTTATTCTTATTCACATCATATGGAAATCCTGTTCAAAAGGAGAAAATGAATGTATATTGCATGAATGTATTAATGATAAACCCAATTTCAATAAAATCTTATTTGGTTATTCTCAGGCCAGTTACTCAAGAGGCAAAGAAAAACTTTTTTTTTTTTGTTATTTGCTAGAAAAACTTCTTTGAAGTATGACTGGTTTTTCTGTTGGCCATCTCAGATGTTGTTACTTTTATTGATTAATTATGATCCTAAACATACAAACTTTAACAATGATCTTAAAACTAATTTCCTTTATCAAAGGTTCCAAAGTTCACATGAACTAAAAGGCATTTAAGTTCTTTCTCATGTTCTTGGTAAAATATTTGATTTAAGCCCTTACTTTTTAAGCCAATTAATTAGAGCTCTTTTACATTGGTAAATATTCCAAACACATGATATGTACAGACAGGTAAACAGAGAGACATACAGGAGTAGACATTTCACGTGACACAAGGCAGAAACTTTACAGTTTGAAAAATTAGAGCATATTAAGGACAGGAAGAAACTATGGCTTATCAGAAGTCAGAAAAAGGAAGCTATAAATAAAGTCTTTTTTTAGTGGATGGGGTAACTGTAAAAGTAATAAAGGGTGAGCAAAAAGTACTTTATCTTCCAGTGAACTGAGAAACTATGGAATATACAGGTGGGGGGGGTTGCATTTTAATTATGGAGCTAGGAGAGAGAAATAGAGGTCTCTAAAATTTGGGAAGAACAGAGGATGTGGCCCTGGTATTTACTAGAATTAATTTATCTTTGTCAGAGATTTAGTTACCTAAGGCCATGTGTGTGATGAGGGTGAGTCCGTTTTGACATGTTCAGATGGAAGCAGTTTTTGTCAATTTAGGGAAGTGTGGGAAAGAAATTCTCATAACCCTGACAGGAACACAGCCATTTTAGAAAATCAGGTTAGAAACCAGCAGTCCTCTCCCTACATTCCCTGAGTGCCATAAGGCCAGAGTTCCTGTAAACATCCTACCCATAACCTGTCCCTAAGGATATGCCCTCAATCCCAACCCACCAGCACTTAGGAAGTGCCCCAGGCGGTAGTCCCAGGCTCACTGTCCCTTCCAAATATACAGATGAGGATAATAAAAGCCTTTTCCAACTTCTTGGGAGCTAATTTGACACCTGATCAATCTCCAGTCTCCTTTTCCTCTCTGTTTAAAGTCCTTCCTTTTCCCTGGACTGGACTCCTCTCCTTTCTTGAGGACTCTCACCCCAGTTCTATGACAGAAACTCTCAGGGACCACCAGTTTCAGAAGACTAAGGCAGTCTCCTGTTCTAAGGAGGAGACATTCTCACTTCAAGTGTCTTTTTGTTTTGCAGACCAGTCCCAGTGGAGGATATTTGTTGGAGAACTTTATTCTAGGGACCCAAAGTCTTTTTTTTTTTTTTTTTTGAGACAGAGCCTCAAGCTGTCACCCCCTGGGTAGACTGCCATGGCAACATAATAGCTCACAGCAACCTCCAACTCTTGGGCTCAAGCAGTCCTCTTGCCTCAGTTTTTTGTATTTTTAGTAGAGACAGGTCGCACTGTGGTTCAGGCTGGTTTCGAACTTGTGAGCTCAAGCAATTCACCTGCCTCGGCATGAGCCACTGCGCCTGGCAGGCACCCAGAGTCTAGACAGACAGTGCTCCACCCCTACAGGAGGCTCTGCTGTCCTACCTGGGACCTTTTGTTGTTGTTGTAATGTGGCCAGCCCCAGGTTTGAACAACCACCCTCAGTATATGGGGATGGTGCCCTACCTACTGAACCACAGGCGGCCCCTGCCTGGGCCTTCTGAATAACCACCTCTTGAGAAGACTTAGGTGGCAGCCACTATTTAGGAAAACTTTTCTGCCTTCCGGGCTGCTGTCAGTCCCCTTTTCTCCACCTCTGTTAAAAGTTCTGTTTGTGGGGCAGTGCCTGTCACTCAAAGCAGTAGGGCGCCGGCCCCATATGCCGGAAGTGGTAGGTTCAAACCCAGCCCCAGCCAAAAACTGCAAAAAAAAAAAAAAAAAAAAAGTTCTGTTTGTGGGACTTGAAGCTTCTTTTTAGTTTTGGAGTTTATGCTGAATATTGGGCCCAACTGAGGGAAGAAGTACTTTGTTCCTCTCCAGTATTAAGATTTATGTTAGTAAAGACTTGAAAAGGCTTTAGACAAGGAAAATGGCTGGATTTTTACCCTGGCTTTGAGAGATTTATTATGCTTTTACGTATTTTTTGAGGGAGAGTCTTACTCCATCCCCCTGGGTTGAGTACCATTGCATCATAGCTCACAAAAACCTCAAACTCTCGGGCTCAAGTGATATTCTTGCTTCAGCCTCCTAAATAGCTGGGACCAAAGGTGTCAAAGGCCACAGCGCCCAGCTAGTTTTTCTATTTTTAGAGACGAGGACTCCCTCTTGCTCGGGTTGGTCTCAAACTCCTGATTTCAAGCAATCCTCCGCCTTGGCCTCCCAGAGTGCTGGGATTACAGGCCTGAGCCACTGAGGCTGGCTATTATTATGCCTTTCGACTTCTTAAATATTTGAAAGGGGGATTTGGCATGTGGGAGAGAAAGAGTGTAGGCAGGGAGAGAGGGTGATTGAGGGTGTGGGGGAGGCCAGGGCAGGGGACAGGGGAATCTTCCAGAGAAGTTGACAGCCAACAGACCCTGCAAGGGATGGGTGTGGCCAGTGTGAGCAGGAAAGTTGGTGAAGGTGGAAGTTGGTGGAGGTGGGTAGAAGTTGGGACGGAAAGAGCTGGACTTGTGGCAGCCTGAAGATCCGGATTAGCGTACGCGCGGGTGCGGGGGTGGAGCAGTGGGAGCAGGAGGATTCTATGCAGGAAGGATGATAGGACGATCCGATGGGCAAGTTCAATGTGAAGGTGTCCGGGAACCCTACTCACCCTCAAACGGCAGCGGGACGAAATCCTCAAAAAATCTCCGACAGGAGGTCAGTGCAGTGGGGTCTGGACCACACCAGGACCTGGTCCTGAGGGAGCTGTGGTGGCTGCGCCAGGTTTTCACCCTTTCAGATAAAAGGGGTTCGGAGTTGTACCCAGACCGGAGAGGGTCAAGCCAGGTTTAACGAAAGGGAACATATACGCGCCTGGGCCAACATGGCGACTGTGCCAAGAGGAGTTGGGGGCTTGTTTTTATACTGGGCGTAGGGGCGGAAGGTTCCAGCGCCTGCTGGAAGGTTGGGGCGGGCCAGGGTCTTTCCGGTTGGGGCGGGGCCAGCTGGGCCCTTTTCTGGGAGGGGTGGGAAGAGGGGAGGGCTTAGGTCCCTAACTGAGGATTCCTTCTCCGCTTAGACTACCTTGTAGAAATACCACGGGACAAAAAAGATTTGCTCTAATGCTAACAGACTGGGTGGGGAAGCCCAGTAAGTCCCGTCTGATGACCTACAGTCAATCAGGGTAGGTCAGATAATTTCCTTGCGGCCAGTTTTTACATAGAATAATTTTACGTTTGATGGCTGGCTTTTGGGGAAAGGAGTTCAGTGGCTAACCTTAGAAGCACTAATCACTAATGCCTCAGAATATGACTTTTTTTTTGCAAATGTGTTAGTTTAGGATCTGATTAAGATGAGGTCATATGGAAAAGGGTAGGCACTAAATCTAATGCCTGCTGCCCTTATGAAAAGGGAAAATTTGAAACCGGACACACACACGGGGGAAGGGAGAAGACAGCCGTCTGCAAGTCAAAGCCAGAAGCCTGGAACACAGCCTTCGGGGGAACCTGCAGGAGGAACAAACCCTGCTCGCACCTAACCTCCAAAATTGTGAGGCAATAAACTTGTGTTGCTTATGCCGTCCAGTCTGCGGGACTTTGTTGGACAGCCTTAGTAAACTAAAACGCATATAGTTCCTGATTTAATTCTCACAATCCCTGTAATTAGGGAGGGTCTTTGTTGTCTAAAAATGGGAGTGAAGTCCAAAGTTGTTTTTTTTTTTTGTTTTTTTGAGACAGATTCTCTGTCTCCTGCGCTATAGAGCCGTGATGTCAGCCTAGCTCACAGTAACCTCAAACTCTTGGTCTCAAGCAATTCTCCTGCCTCAGTCCCCCAAGTAGTTGGCACTACAGGTGTTCACCACAACACCCTGCTATTTTCCTATTTTTAGTAAATGTGGGGCCTCACTCTTGCTCAGGTTGGTCTCAAACTCCTGAGCTCAAGAAATCCTCCCACTTCAGCTTCCCAGAGTGCTACGGTTATCAGTGTGTAATTTATTTTCAAGGTACTGAGCTCTGAGAACCACGTGTTTTCTGTCTATAAATATCAGGACTTGTCACTCTGCATTTCAGCAGTCACTGGACTTCAACATGGTTACTTCTCAGTTGCTGGCCTATGTGGCAATTTTGTTTTCCTGTATCTTAAAAGCCAGCTCTCTGGACACTTTTATTGCAGCTGTTTATGAGCATGCCGTGGTATTGCCTAATGCCACCCTAACACCAGTGTCTCTTGAGGAGGCTTTGGCATTAATGAATAGGAATCTGGACCTTTTGGAAGGAGCGATCATATCAGCAGCACAGCAGGTACTGTCTCTGGCATTTCTCTAGAGCAGGCGTCCTCAAACTGCGGCCCGCGGGCCACATGAAGGGGTGTGAATTGTATTTGTTCCCATTTTGTTTTTTACTTCAAAATAAGATATGTGCAGTGTGCATAGGAATTTGTTCATAGTTTTTTGTTTTAAACTATAGTCCGGCCGTCCAACGATCTGAGGGATAGTGAATTGGCCCCCTGTTTAAAAAGTTTGAGGAGGCCTGCTCTAGAGTGTTGGATTCCATGAGAAAGGAGGGGCCTGTAGGAGACAGGGCCTCTGTCAGGGTCACTTATACTTATGGATGACATATGTATGAGGTTGGCCAGCAAACTTTTGTTCCATAGTTAAAATCCTTTCCTTTCCACATTACTATGGCAAGGACACTCTTACATTTCCCTAACAGTTAAGAGCAAAGTTTTTTTTTTTTGAGACAGAGTCTCCCTTTGTCATTCTTGGTAGAGTGCCATGGCGTCATAGCTCATAGCAACCTCAAACTCTTGGTCCCAAGCAATCTTCTTGCCTGAGCCTCCTGAGTAGCTAGGACTATAGGCACCCACCACAACGCCTGGCTATTTTTAGAGACAAGGGCTCACTCTGACTCAGGCTGGTCTCGAACCTGTGAGCTCAGGCAATTTACCTGCTTTGGCCTCCAAGAGTGCTAAGATTACAGGTGTGAGCCACCGTGCCTGGCCCACAGTAAAATCAAAATTAAGGAAAAAATGGTTTCAGCTTCATTAAGAAGCAGTTACCTTTGAGGAACTTGCTATAAATTCAACATCTTTGCTTTTCTTTTCAGCTACAGATGGAGGTTGGAGGATAATAAATGGGTGGGAGCTGGATGCCCTTCTTAGAATTTTAGTGGCTTTGATACACTCTCATGCTCTTAAGAGTTTCAGGTCTCCCCCCAGCTTTAGGTAAGTTTTTAACCTGAAAACAATAACTTAAGTTGCAAATTACTTACCAGTATATAGAAAAAACATATATGCAAATGCATAACAAGCCCTTGAGTTGAATGAAGAGCTAATCATACACTATGTGTGTGGTTTTCATGAACATGATATTCATCCCTGGTACAGACCAGGGATATGTGAAGTGTGATGGAAGTCATGGGTACATATATATTACATACATCTATCAATATATATTTTTATATATAGTAAAATTTAAAAGATTATGAGAAGATCTGATGTTCTCTCTCATCATTAGTCCAACTATTTCATAAAGTTCACGGCAGCTTTCAAGGTGACTCTCCAATTGTAGGTGCCCAGCTTAACTCAGGCAGCACCTGTATGCTTAGCACAGTAAACAGTATGTGATTGCTCTTTTCCTGAGGAATAGGAATCATGTTTGCAGGGTATGCTGCAGAGGAAGAAGAAAACAGAGTCTGAGCTGTAAATCAATGCTGACACTACCTGGCACAACTCTTCACCAATATTCAGGGAGAGTTTGATTTTGGAAAGAGCTGGGTTTATAGTTAGTTAATGATGGCAGGGGGAGGCAGAGCCATGAGGGGCCTGGAAAACTATTAATGTCTATGAAAAAAGGAAAAAGTCCTATAGAAATGATAATGGCAGGATTAGAAAACTAAGGTGTTTGGGAAAAGAAAATAAATTATAAAAATACAGGAAACAAAGGAGTAAGATGATGGAGGGGGAAAAACCTAATTAGTTGGTAGCCTCTCAGTTCTTCTTGCAGGGCCTCTCTTTGACTGCCTATGTGAGGAGTATTTTAATTAAGCTCTATTTTTAACAGGGTGCACATATTATTGTGACTCCAGAAGACGGTATATATGGCTGGAAATTCACCAGAGAATCTCTCTACCCGTACCTGGAGGATATCCCGCACCCTCAAGTAAACTGGATCCCCTGTAATAATCCTAACAGGTAAAGAAACAGATTGTGAAAATTCCCAATAGTGAATATCAACTTGTTTTACCTGAGAAAACTTTGTTGATGATTATTGCATAGATCCATTATCAACTCTGTGTTTGAAGATTGTCTCAACAAATAAAAAAATAAACAATAAACTGAGTCTCACTCTGTTTCCCTGGGTGGAGTGCCATGGTGTTGTAGCTCACAGCAACCTGAAATACCGTATATACTCGAGTATATACGGTACTTGGGCTCAAGTGATTCTTTTGCCTCGGCTTCCCTAGTAGCTGGGACTACAGGTGGCCACTACAATGTTTGACTAATTTTCTATTTTTCTTAGAGAGGGGGTCTCGCTTTTGCTCAGACTGGTCTGGAACTCCTGAGTTCAGACGATCCACCCACCTTGACCTCCCAGAATGCTAGTATTACAGGCATCAGCCACTGCACCTAGCCCATAGATTATTTTGTATCTATTATCAATGTATTTTTTACAAAAGTGAATATGAATTATAAAATCACAGAAATTGATGCTGGATAGTAGCTTAGAAATTATCGCATTCAATTTGAATAGCTTTCCATTGAGGGAATGATCTAGAGATGATAATTATGACTTGCTTATGGTCATAGAAAATGTTAGTGGGAAATTTAGACCCAAACTCTAGTCTCTAACTCCTTGCCAATGAACAGAGAAATATTTCCCTGGGTAGGTCTATATTTTGGAGACTGAGAGAATGACAAAATAGAACCACAGGTCAGTGTAGAATTAATAATTTTCTCACTGATAAGAGAGCTCACAATGTAGTAAAATCCTCAAAGTTTAAGCCGATTATTCACTTAAGAGGTGATATAGTGGAACTATTAAGTGATCTAAAACTAATCTAGACTAAGATACGAAGTGTGATGCAAATAGCGTAATTAATGTTAATGGAAGGTGATGATTTTCAACCAGTGTGCCGTGAAAATTTTTAAACATCACTAATTATTTTTGAAAGAAGTTCAAAGCACAGGAAGTATGTTCTTTTTTTTATTCTTTTTTTTTTTGATGAACATAATTTAATTGTGTCATGGAAGTTTAACTATAGGTTCAAGTGTGCTGTGAAGTAAAAAAGATGGTGAAACACTGATAAAAGAAAACCTAAGAGAATTGTGTCTGTTAACAAACTTCTTTTTGAAAGTACACGGCTAGTATTGTTTTAGGAATTCCTCTTTTGGAACTGCTTTCAAAACCATACAAACTAACTGCAGAGAGAGACACTTTGATGTTTGACAAAGTTCAATATTATCTTATTCATTAATTTTAATTTCATTCTATCATAAGTTTCCAAATGGTAAAAATTATATTATCACTTTCCATAATAAATTGAATTGACTTGTTCCTGAATGGCCTTTCTCTAGAAGCAAATTTTCAAGGGCCTCCTGAATATCCCCACACGAATGTTCCATTTGTTCCATTTCACAAAGCCTGGTTACCCCTTTCTATCAACTCCTGAAATCTTCATTTCTTGCCTTCATTCATTTATTTCGCAAACTTTCTGAGTACCCAGGCAATGTTCTGGGCAATGAGTTGAACAAAACAGATGAAAATAATCCTGCAATTTATATTGTAATATGAGAGAACAGAATTTTTTTAAAAAGAATATTATATAGCTATGTTCTGTTAATCCAGGTATTCATCATCTACCTGTCTATGATATGAAATGGAGATAAATGTTAGGAAGAAAATTAAAACAGGAAAGGTGAATAGGTTGGCAAGTGTGGGGCTAAAATTTTTAATAAGGACATCAGAGAGCTTCACAGTGACATTTCAGCAAAGACTTGAAGGGAGTGAGGGCATAGGTCATATGAATATCTAAGAAAAGACCATTCTAGGTTGAGGGAATGATCCTGTGGTTAGAGTATGTGTTTATTCTATCAGCAAAAAGGTAAGTGTGGGCTGGGTACGGTGGCTCATGCCTGTATTCCTAGCACTCTGGGAGGCTGAGGGAGGTGGATTGCCTGAGCTTACAGGTTTGATACCAGCCTGAGCCAGAGCGAGACCTCGTCTCTAAAAATAGCCAGGTGTTGTGGCAGGTGCCTGTAGTCGCAGCTACTTGGGAGGCTCAGGCATGAGAATCACTTCAGTCAAAGAGTTTGAGGTTTCTGTGAGCTATGACACTACAGTACTCTAGGAAGGGTGAGCAAGTGAGCCTCTGTACCAGAAAAAAAAAAGGAAAGTGTGGTTAAAGCAGGCAGGGGATAAAGTAGATGACAGCAGATAGGCAGGATGAACTAATTATATACGGCTTCATAAACCATAACAATGACTTTGTTCCTTGAGTGAGAATGAAGCTGTTGGAGAATTATGAGCAGAGATGTGACATGTCCTGACTCAAGTTTCCTCTTTAAGCTTTATAGAGAATAGCCTCCGGGGGTAGGTCAACAAAGATGGGGGCAGTTAGAAAATCATTGCAATAGCTTAGGCAGAGAGATTATGGTGTCTTTAACCAAGATGGTAGAATTCTAAGAACTGAGAAATGGCCAGATTCTGAATAAAATTTGAAGGTAGCATCAACAGGTTTTGCTGGAAGACTGGATGAAGGACGTAAGAGAAAGAGAGGAATCAAGCTCCTTGACTGCTCACGTAGACTCAGATATCATGTCTTGAGTATGTTTGAAATATCCTCAGAGTCAACTGGTTTCTCTTCTCACAGTCAGCAGCCTTTTGGGGCTTACATCACCCCTTAGCCTAACGGTGACAGGAAGAGGCCTTTGTACATTCTCTTTTTTATTTTATGTACTTACTTAGCATTTATAAGTGTCATAGTTACAGAAAGATTTGAGGTTTCTTATTATATCTAGTGTAATTAAAAGATTAACTTAGTTATAAAAACCAACTAGAAGCCACATGAATGGAGGAAATGGTTGTTGGCAGGCATTTTGGTAGTGAGCTGAAACAGAGTTCTGAGAGTTTTGGGGAGGCCAAGAGAAAAACAATTTCACTCAAAAAGTCTATTGCTTCATAGAAGAAAGCTTGCATATTTGCTGAGAGACAAACTATGTTTAGTAACCTAACTTAGAGATAAATTTACTTACCCATCATTTTTTTCATTGACTACTTCTTTTATCTTGGGTAATCCACCATTTGAGTATGCAGGTTTACTTGTCGAAGAGGTGTCCTTTACTACACGAATGTCTGTACCTATCATCTAGGTGACTTGGCAGATATAAAAACTGAAAAGAAACCCTTGTAAATTAGATAGCCTGATGAAAAAGCATTTCTTTTCATGTTTTTTTTTTTTTTTGTACTTACAGTACTTACAATTATAGTTTTATTATAAAGGATACAACTCAGGAACAACTAAAAGACACATCAGGTAAGAATCTGGAAGGGAGCACAGAGCTTCCGTGTCTCCTTCCTATAAAATCAGGATTCATCACTCCCTAGAACTTTAATGTGTTCAACAGCCAGGAAGCTCTGCAGAGCCTCAGTGTCTAGAGATTTATTGGGGTTTCATTATGTAAACTTGATTGATTAAATATTGGCCATGTGATTAAACTCAATCTCTAATACTCCTCTCTTTCCAAAAGGTCTGTTGGCTGAAAGTCCCCACCTATAATCAAGTGCTTGGTCTTTCTGGTGACCAGCTCCCATCCTAAAGCTCTCTAGGAGCCCACTCTGAGTTGCTTCAGTAGCATAAAAACAATTTCTATCACTCATGAAATTCCAAGTGTTTTTATTTATTTATTTTTTGAGACAGAGTCTCACTTTGTCACTCTCATTAAAATGATGTGGTGTCACAGCTCACAGCTCAGAGATCGCTCTCCTGGGCTTAGGCGATTCTCTTGCCTCAGCCTCCCAAGTAGCTGGGACTACAGGTGCCCACCACAACACCTGGCTATTTTTAGAGACGAGGGCTAGCTCTGACTCAGGCTGGTCTCCGAGCTGTGAGCTCAAGTGATCCACTCTCCTCGACCTCCCAGAGTGTTAGGATTACAGGCCTGAGCCACCTCGTCCAGCCTAAGTGTTTTTGTTTTTTTTTTTAGTTGATACATGATATCTTACCATATTTATGTGGTACATGTGACATTCTGACACATGCATACAATGTTTAATGATCAAATCAGGGTATTTAGGATATCCATCACTATGAACATTGATCATTTCTTTATATTGAGATTTCAAAGAGCATATTGTATATTGTGATAAATACAATGCATTGTTGTTAACTATAGTCACTCTATTACGCTATTAAACACTAGAACTTGTTCCTTCTATTGGTTTTTACCTATTAACCAACCTCTTTTCAACACCCTGCCCCACACAAACACCCTTCTTAGCCTCTGGTAACTATCATTCTACTCTCTATTTCTATGAGATCCACTTTTATTCTGTAGCTTCCATATATAAGTGAGAAAATGTGATATTTGTCTTTCTGGGCCTGGCTTATTTCATATAACACAATGATCTCTAGTTCCTTCTATGTTGCAGCAAATGACTGGATTTCTTCTCTATGTACCTCATAGACATTTTTGTTCCTCATTTCCTACATTACCATCTTCTTTTATATTTAGTTGTTTTTTTTATAGTAAAGTTTTTTGTCTTATAGTAGCCTTTTATTTTTAATACCTATTATACCATGAATTCATAGGTAAAAGGTTCCAGCAGCTCAGGGAGACGCCTTTCTACCGACTGTGACAAAGCTTGCTATGCCTATTATGCTTTGAATTCATGGGGAACAGGTTCCCGCACTTTAGGTTCCTATTCCATTGGTTCTCTTGATTATCCTGTGTGCTATGCTGTATGTCTATTGTGCCATGAATTTGTGGGGAACAGGTAGGTTCCAATACTTTATGCTCCTGCTCAGCTGGTTCTCTTGGTTCTCCTGTGTGCTATGCTGTATGCCATGAATTCATAGGGAATGGATTCTAGGAGCTCAGGCTCCTTTCCTGGGTTCTCATACAGGGTGCTTCTCTGGGTGTAGCAAGTTCACACTTCAGTTAAACCCAGGTACTTTTCTTTTTGGCTTCCTTCTTTTGATCATTTTCCTTCACATGTTTCAGGAAGCTATCTCGGCTCTTAGAGTGCTTAATATGCTCAATACCAACATTAATCCTCTTGGCAAGAATCTTGCCCTTGTTTGTTTACAACAATGCCAACAGTATGCTGGGTAATACTGTAAACTCTTCCAGTTTTGCCATAGTAACATCTGTGTGGTATGCCTTTTTGAATAGTATTTTGAATAGTACCCATTCCCTTGATGTCTACAATATCACCTTTCTTGTAGATTCACATTTTTTTTTTTTTTTTTTTTTTTTTGAGACAAAGTGTCATTATGTCACTCTCGGTAGAGTGCTGTGGTATCACAGTTCACAGCAACCTCAAACTCTTGGACTTAAGCAATTTTCTTGCATCAGCCTCCCAAGTAGCTGGGACTACAGATGTCCACCACAATGCTTGGCTATTTTTTTGT